>CM069530.1:1710000-1715000 GCA_035773235.1 Eospalax fontanierii | reverse complement strand
AACCCTAACGCTAACCCAAACCCTAACCCTAACCCGAACCCTAACCCTAAACCTAACCCTAATCCAAACCCTAACCCTAACCCTAACCCTAAATCTAACCCTAAACCAAACCCTAAACCTAAACCAAACCCAAATTCTAACCCTAACCCAAAGCAAACCCTAACCCAACCCCTAACCCTAACCCTAAATCTAACCCTAACCCTAACCCTAAAACTAACTCTAACACAAAGCTTAACTCTAACCATACACCTAACCCTAACCCTAACCTTAACCATAATCCAAACCAAACCCGAACACTAACACTAACCCTAACTCTAAACCTAACCCTAACCCTAACCCATCCCCTAACCCTAACCCTAACCCTAACCCTAACCCTAACCCTAACCTTAACCCTAATTCTAACCCTAAACCTAAACCTAACGCAAACCCAAATCCTAACCGTAACCCTAACACTAACACCAGCACTAACCCAAACCAAACCCTAACGCAACTCCTAACCCTCACCCTAACCCAAACCCTAACCCTAACACTAACCCTAACCCAAAGCAAACCCTAACCATAAACCTAACCCTACGCCTAAACCAAACCCAAACCCTAACCCTAACCCTAACTCAAACCCTAACACTAACCCTAAATCTAACCCGAACCCTAACACAAACCAAACCCTAAACCAACACCTAACCCTAACCATAACCCTAACCCTAACCCAAACCCTAACCCTAACCCTAACCCTAACACTAACGCTAACCCAAACCAAATCCTAACCCTAATCCTAAACCTCACCCTAACCAATATCCTAACTCTAACCCAACTCCTGCCCCTAACCCTAACCCTAAACCTAACCCAAACCCAAACGCCAACACTAACCCTAACCCAAAACCTAACACTAACCCTAAACCTAACCCTAAAACAAAACCAAACCCTAACCCTAGCACTAACCCTAACTTTAACTCTAACCCTAACCCTAAACGAAACCCAAACCCTAACCTTAACCCTAACCCTAACCCTAACCCTAACCCTAAACCTAACCCTATCCCAAACCCTAACCCTAACCCTAACCCTAACCCAAACGTTAACCTAACACTAACCCTAACCCTAAACCAAACCCTAATCCTATCGCTAACCCAAACACCAGCCCTAACCCAAAGCAAACCCTAACCCTAACCCTAACCCTAACCCTAACCCTAACCGTAACCCAAACCCTAACCCTAAACCTAACCCTAACCCAAACCCTAACCATAACCCTTACCCTAACCCTTACACTAACCCTAATGCTAAACCTAACCCAAAACCTAACCCTAAAAGTAAACCTAAACCTAACCCTAAACCTAACCCTAACACCTAACCCTAAACCTAAAACTAACCCTAAACCTAACCCTAAACCTAACCCTAACCCTAACCCAAAGACTAATCCTAACACTAACCCAAACCCAAATCCTAACCCTAACCCAAACCCTAACCTTAACCTTAATCCTAACCCTAACCCTAAACCTAACCAAACCCCTAACCCTAACCCTAAACGTAACCCACAACCTAACCCTAAACCAAACCAAATCCTAACCCTAAACCTAACCCTAATCCTAAACCAAACCCTAACCCTAACCCTAACCCAAACCCTAACACTAACCCTAACACTAACCCTAAGCCAAACCCAAATCCTAACACTAACACTAACCCTAATCCTAACCCTAACCCTAAACCAAAACGAAACCCAAACCCTAACCCTAAACCTAACCCTAACCCAAACCCTAACCATAACCCTTACCCTAACCCTTACACTAACCCTAATGCTAAACCTAACCCAAAACATAACCCTAAACGTAAACCTAAACCTAACCCTAAACCTAACCCTAACCCCTAACCCTAAACCTAAAACTAACCCTAAACCTAACCCTAACCCTAACCCTAACCCTAACCCAAAGACTAACCCTAACACTAACCCAAACCCAAATCCTAACCCTAACCCAAACCCTAACCTTAACCTTAATCCTAACCCTAACCCTAAACCTAACCAAACCCCTAACCCTAACCCTAATCGTAACCCACAACCTAACCCTAAACCAAACCAAATCCTAACTCTAAACCTAACCCTAATCCTTACCCAAACCCTAACCCTAACCCTAACCCAAACCCTAACACTAACCCTAACACTAACCCTAAGCCAAACCCAAATCCTAACACTAACACTAACCCTAATCCTAACCCTATCCCCAAACCAAAACGAAACCCAAACCCTAACCCTAAACTGAACCCTAAACTTAACCCAAACCCTAACCCTAACCCTAAATGTAAACGTAACGCAATTCTCAAACCCTAACCGTAACCCTAACCCTAACACCAGCACTAACCCAAACCAAACCCTAACGCAACCCATAACCCTCACCCTAACCCAAACCCTAACCCTAACCCTAACCCTAACACTAACCCTAACCCAAAGCAAACCCTAACCATAAACCTAACCCTACCCGTAAACCAAACCCAAACCCTAACCCTAAACCTAACCCTAACTCAAACCCTAACCCTAACCCTAAATCTAACCCGAACCCTAACCCAAACCAAACCCTAACCCAACACCTAACCCTAAACCTAACCCTAACCCAAAACCTAACCCTAACCCTAACCCTAACACTAATGCTAACCCAAACCAAATCCTAACCCTAATCCTAAACCTAACCCTAACCCATATCCTAACTCTAACCCAACTCCTGCCCCTAACCCTAACCCTAAACCTAACCCAAACCCAAACGCCAACACTAACACTAACTCAAAACATAACACTAACCCTAACCCTAACCCTAAACCAAAACCAAACCCTAACCCTAAAACTAACCCTAACTCTAACTCTAACCCTAACCCTAAACGAAACCCAAACCCTAACCCTAACCCTAACCCTAACCCTAAGCCAAACCCTAATCCTAACCGTAACCCTAACCCTAACCCTAAACCTAACCCTATCCCAAACCCTAACCCTAACCCTAACCCTAACCCAAACGCTAAACCTAACACTAACCCTAACCTAAACCAAACCCTAATCCTATCACTAAACCTAACCCTAACCCCTAACCCTAAAATTAAACTAACCCTAAACCTAACCCTAACCCTAACCCTAACCCAAAGACTAACCCTAACACTAACCCAAACCCAAATCCTAACCCTAACCCAAACCCTAACCTTAACCTTAATCCTAACCCTAAACCTAAACCTAACCAAACCCCTAACCCTAACCCTAATCGTAACCCACAACCTAACCCTAAACCAAACCAAATCCTAACCCTAAACCTAACCCTAATCCTAACCCAAACCCTAACCCTAACCCTAACCCAAACCCTAACACTAACCCTAACACTAACCCTAAGCCAAACCCAAATCCTAACACTAACACTAACCCTAATCCTAACCCTAACCCTAAACCAAAACGAAACCCAAACCCTAACCCTAAACTGAACGCTAAACTTAACCCAAACCCTAACCCTAACCCTAAATGTAAACCTAACACAATTCTCAAACCCTAACCATAACTCTAACCCTAACAACAGTCCTAACCCAAACCAACATCTAACCCAACCCCTAACCCTAACACTAACCCAAACCCTAACCCTAACCCTATCCCTAACCCTAACCCTAAACCTAACCCTAAACCAAACCCTAACCCTAAACCTAACTCTAACCCAAACGCAATCCTTACCCTAAACTTCAACCTAACCCTAATCGTAACCCTAATCCAACCCCAAACCCTAACCCTAACCCTAACACAAACTCTAACCCTAACCCTAAAACAAACCCTAACCCTAAACCAAACCCTAAACCTAACCCTAACACAAACTCTAACCCTAACCCTAAACCAAACCCTAACCCTAACCGTAAACCTAGCCGTAACCCAAACCAAACACTAACCCTAACCCCTAATCCGATCACTATTCCTAACCGAAAACCTAACCCTAACTGAAACCCAAACCCAAACCCTAACCATAACACTAACCCTAACCCCAACTCTAACCAAAACCCTAACACAAATTCTAACCCTAAGGCAAACCAAACCCTAACCATATACCTAACCCACAAACCGAACCCTAACCCTAAGCCTAACCCTAAATCAAAATCCAAACCCTAACCCTAACCTTAACCGTAACCCTAACCCTCATCCTAAACCAAAACCTAACCTTAACCCTAACCCAAACCCTAACCCTAACCTTAACCGAAACCCTAACGCAAAACCCAACCCTAACACTAACCCTAACCCTAACCCGAACCCAAACCATAACCCTAACACTAACCCTAAGCCTATCCCTAACCCAAACCCTAACCCTATCCCTAACCCTAACACTAACCCTATCCCAAACCAAACCATAACCGTAACCCTAAATCAAACCCTAACCAAAACCCTAAACCTAACCCTAACCGTAACACTAACCCTAACCCAAACCGAATCCTAACCCTAACCCTAACCCTAACCCAAAGCCTGACTCTAACCCTACCCCTAACCCTAACCCTAACCCTAACCCAAACCCAAAAGCCAACACTAACCCTCACCCAAAACCTAACCATAACCAAAAACCTAACACTAACCCTAACCCTAACCCTAAACCAAAACCAAACCCTAAGACTAACACTAACCCTAACTCTAACTCTACCACTAACCCTAAACCAAACTCAAACCCTAACCCTAAACCTAACCCTAACCCTAACCCAAACACTAAACCTAACCCTAACCGTAACCCTAACCTTAAGCAAAACCCTAATCCTAACTGTAACCCTAACCCTAACCCTAAACCTAACCCAAACCCTAAACCTAAACCTAACCCTAAACCAAACACTAACCCTAAAGCTAACCATAAATCTAAACCTAACCCAAACCCTAAACCTAACCCTAAACCTAACCCTAACCCAAACCCAAACTGTAAACCTAACCCTAACCCAAACACTAACTATAACCCTAACACTAACCCAAACCCTAACCCTAACCCTAAACCTAACCCAAAACTTAACCCTAACCTAAACCT
>CM069530.1:1692500-1702500 GCA_035773235.1 Eospalax fontanierii | reverse complement strand
CACTAACCCTAACCCTAACCCTAACCCTAACCCTAACCCTAACCGTAAACCTAACCCAACCCCTAACCCTAACCCTAATTGTAACCCAAACCCTAACCCTAACCCTACCCCTAACCCTAACCCAAACCCTAACCCTAGCCCTAACCCTAACCGTAACCATAACTCTAACTGTACCCCTAACACTAACCCTAAAACTAACCATAATCCAAACCCTAACCCTAAGGCTTACCCTAACTCTAACTCTAACCCTAACCCTAAACGGAACCCAAACCCTAACCCTAACACTAAAACAAACCCTAACCCTAACCCTAACCCTAAACCTAACCCTAACCGTAAACCTAACCCTAACCCA
The DNA here is from genome assembly GCA_035773235.1 of Eospalax fontanierii. Taxonomy (NCBI): domain Eukaryota; kingdom Metazoa; phylum Chordata; class Mammalia; order Rodentia; family Spalacidae; genus Eospalax; species Eospalax fontanierii. The sequence continues at coordinate 1,702,148 of CM069530.1, read as the reverse complement.
AACCAAACCCTAATCCTAACCCCTAATCCTATCACTATTCCTAACTGAAAACCTAACCGTAACTGAAACCCAAACCCAAATCCTAACCCTAACACTAACCCTAACCGTAACCCTAACCAAAACCCTAACACAAACTCTAACCCTAACCAAAACCAAACCCTCACCATAACCCTAACCCACAAACCGAAACCTAACACTAACCCTAACCCTAAATCAAAATCCAAACCCTAACCCTAAACTTAACCCTAACCCTAACCCTAAACCAAAACCTAACCTTAACCCTAAGCCAAACCCTAACTCTAACCCTAACCGAAACCCTAACGCAAAACCTAACCCTAACACTAACCCTAACCCTAACCCTAACCCAAACCCAAAAGCCAACACTAACCCTCACCCAAAACCTAACCATAACCCAAAACCTAACACTAACCCTAACCCTAACCCTAAACCAAAACAAAACCCTAACACTAACACTAACCCTAAGTCTAACTCTACCACTAACCCTAAACCAAACCCAAACCCTAACCCTAAACCTAACCCTAACCGTAACACTAACCCTAAGCAAAACCCTAATCCTAACCGTAACCCTAACCCTAACCCTAAACCTACCCCTAACCCAAATCCTAACCCTCACGCTAACCATAAATCTAACCCTAACCCAAACCCTAACCTTAACCCTAACCCAAAACCTAACTATAACCCTAACCCTAACCTTAACCAGAACCCTAACCCTAACACTAACCCTAAACCAAACCCAAACCCAAACCCTAAAACTAACCCTAACCGGAACCCTAACCCTAAGCAAAATCCTAAACCTAACCCTAACCAAAACCCTAACCCTAACCTTAACCCTAACCCAAACCCTAACCCTAACACTAACCCTAACCCTAAACCAAACCCTAACCCTAACCCTAATCCAAACACCAGCCCTAACCCAAAACAAACCTTAACCCTAACCCTCAACCTAACCCTAAGCCTAACCGAAAACCTAACTATAACCCTAAACCTAACCCTAACCCTAAAACTAACACTAACCCTAAACATAACCCTAAACCTAACCCAACTCCTAAGCCTAAACCTACGGCAAACCCTAACCCTAACCCTAACCCGAATCCTAAACCAAACCCTAACACTAGCCCTAACCCTAACCCTAACACAAACACAAACCCTAAACAAAACACTAACCCTAACCGAAAACCTAAGTATAACCCTAAACCTAACCCTAACCCTAACACTAACACTAACCCTAACCATAACCCTAAACCTAACCCAAATCCTAACCCTAAACCTAACGCAAACCCTAACCCTAACCCTAACCCGAATCCTAACCCAAACCCTAACACTAGTCCTAACCCTAACCCTAACACAAACACAAACCCTAACCAAAACACTAACCCTAACCCTAACCCTAACAATAACCCAAAAACTAACCCTAACCATAACGCTAACCCTAACCCAAACCCTAACCCTAACCCTAAACCTAACCCAACCACTAACCCTAAACCTAACCCTAACCCTAACACAAACACTAACCCTAACCCTAACCGGAACCCTAATCCTAAGCAAAACCTTAATCCTAACCGTAACCCTAACCCTAACACTAACCCAAAGACTAAACCTAACCCTAACCCTAACCCAAACCCAAATCCTAACCCTAACCCAAACCCTAACCCTAACCTTAATCCTAACCCTAACCCTAACCCTAAACCTAACCCAACCCCTAACCCTAACCCTAATCGTAACCCAAACCCTAACCCTAACCCTAACCCGAACCCTGACCCAAACCCTAACCCTAGCCCTAAACCTAACACTAACACAAACACAAACCCTAACCCAAAAACTAACCCTAACCCTAAACCTAACCCTAACCCAAAAACTAACCTTAACCATAACGCTAACCCTAACCCAAACTCTAAACCTAACCCTAAACCTAACCCAAAACCTAACCCTAAAGCTAAACCTAAACCTAACACAAACACTAACCCTAACCCTAACCGCAACCCTAACCCTAAGCAAAACCCTAATCCTAACCGTAACCCTAACCCTAACACTAACCCAAAGACTAACCCTAACCCCAACCCTAACCCAAACCCAAATCCTAACCCTAACCCAAACACTAACCCTAACCTTAATCCTAACCCTAAACCTAAACCTAACCCAACCCCTAACCCTAACCCTAATCGTAACCCAAACCCTAACCCTAACCCAAACCAAATCCTAACCCTAACCCTAACCCTAACGCTAACTCAAACCCTAACCCTAACCAGAACCCTAAACCTAAACCTAACCCTAAACCAATCCCTAACCCTAACCCTAAACCTAAATCTAACCCTAACCCAAACCCTAACCCTAACCCAAACCAAACTTTAACCCAACCCCTAACCCTAACCCTAAATCTAAACGTAACCCTGACCCTAAAACTAACCCTAACACAAAGCCTAACTCTAACCGTATACCTAACACTAACCCTAAAACTAACCATAATCCAAACCCTAACCCTAACACTAACCCTAACTCTAACTCTAACCCTAACCCTAAACGAAACCCAAACCCTAACCCTAACCCTAAAACAAACCCTAACCCTAACCCTAACCCTAACCCTAACCCTAACCCTAACCGTAAACCTAACCGTAACCCAAACCAAACCCTAACCCTAACCCCTAATCCTATCACTATTCCTAACTGAAAACTTAACCGTAACTGAAACCCAAACCCAAATCCTAACCCTAACACTAACCCTAACCGTAACCGTAAACCAAAACCCTAACACAAACTCTAACCCTAACTGAAACCAAACCCTAACCATAACCCTAACCCAAAAACCGAAACCTAACTCTAACCCTAACCCTAAATCAAAATCCAAACCCTAAACCTAAACTTAACCCTAACCCTAACCCTAAACCAAAACCTAACCTTAACCCTTACCCAAACACTAACTCTAACGCTAACCGAAAACCTAACGCAAAACCTAACCCTAACACTAACCCTAACCCTAACCCTAACCCAAACCATAACCCTAACACTAACCCTAACCTTCTCCCTAACCCAAACCCTAACCCTAACCCTAAATCTAACCCTAACTCAAAACCTAATACTAACCCTAAGCCTAACACTAACCCTAACCCAAACCAAACCATAACCGTAACCCTAAATCAAACCCTAACCCAAACCCTAACCCTAACCCGAACCGTAACAATAACCGTAACCCAAACCAAATCCTAACCCTAACCCTAACCCTAACCCTAACCCAAAGCCTAACTCTAACCCTACCACTAACCCTAACCCTAACCCTAACCCAAACCCAAAAGGCAACACTAACCCTAACCCAAAACCTAACCATAACACAAAACCTAACACTAACCCTAACCCTAACCCTAAACCAAAACCAAACCCTAACACTAACACTAACCCTAACTCTAACTCTAACACTAACCCTAAACCAAAGCCAAATCCTAACCCTAAACCTAACCCTAACACTAACCCAAACCCTAAACCTAACCCTAACCGTAACCCTAACCCTAAGCAAAACCCTAATCCTAACCGTATCCCTAACCCTAACCCTTAACCTGACCCTAACCCAAACCCTAACCCTCACGCTAACCATAAATCTAACCCTAACCCAAACCCTAACCCTAACCCTAACCCAAAACCTAACTATAACCCTAACCCTAACCAAAACCCTAACCCTAACACTAACACTAACCCTAAACCAAACCCAAACCCTAACCCTAAACCTAACCCTAACCCTAACCCAAACCCTAAACCTAACCCTAACCGTAACCCTAACCCTAAGCAAAATCCTAAACCTAACCCTAACCCAAACCATAACCCTAACCCTAACCCTAACCCTAACCCTAACCCTTACCCAATCTCTAACCCTAAACCTAATACTAACCCTAACACTAAACCAAACCCTAACCCTAACCCTAACCCAAACACCAGCCCTAACCCAAAGCAAACCCTAACCCTAACCCTAACCCTAATCCTAACCCAAAACCTAACTATAACCCTAAACCTAACCCTATCCCTAACACTAACACTAACCCTAACCATAACCGTAAACCTAACCCAAATCCTAACCCTAAACCTAACGCAAACCCTAACCCTAACCCTAACCCGAACCCTAACCCAAACCCTAACCCTAGCCCTAACCCTAACCCTAACACAAACACAAACCCTAACCCAAACACTAACCCTAACCCTAACCCTAACCCAAAAACTAACCCTAACCATAACGCTAACCCTAACCCAAACCCTAACCCTAACCCTAAACCTAAGCCAACCCCTAACCCTAAACCTAAACCTAACCCTAACACAAACACTAACCCTAACCCTAACCGCAACCCTAACCCTAAGCAAAACCATAATCCTAACCGTAACCCTAACCCTAACACTAACCCAAAGACTAACCCAAACCCTAACCCTAACCCAAACCCAAATACTAACCCTAACCCAAACCCTAACCCTAACCTTAATCCTAACCCTAACCATAACCCTAAACCTAACCCAACCCGTAACCCTAACCCTAATCGTAACCCAAACCCTAACCCTAACCCAAACCAAATCCTAACCCTAACCCTAACCATAATGCTAACCCAAACCCTAACCCTAACCCGAACCCTAAACCTAAACCTAACCCTAAACGAAACGCTAACCCTAACCCTAAACCTAAATCTAACCCTAACCCTAAACCAAACGAAACTCTAACCCCACCCCTAACCCTAACCCTAAACCTAACCCTGACCCTAAAACTAACCATAACACAAAGCCTAACTCTAACCTTACACCTAACCCTAAACCTAAACCTAACCATAATCCAAACCCTAACCCTAACACTAACCCTAACTCTAACTCTAACCCTAACCCTAAACGAAACCCAAACCCTAAACCTAACCCTAAACCAAACCCTAACCCTAACCCTAACCCTAAACCTAACCCTAACCGTAAACTTAAACCTAACCCAAACCAAACCCTAACCCTAACCCCTAATCCTATCACTATTCCTAACCGAAAACCTAACCGTAACTGAAACCCAAACCCAAATCCTAACCCTAACACTAACCCCAACCCTAACCCTATCCAAAACCCTAACACATATTCTAACCCTAACCCAAACCAAACCCTAACCCTAACCCTAACCCTAACCCTAACCCTAACCCTAACATTAACCTTAAAACAAATCAAAACCTAAACCTAACCCTAACCCTAAACCTAACCCAAACCAAACCCTAACGCAACCCCTAACCCTCACCCTAACCCAAACCCTAACGCTAACCCTAACCCTAACACTAACCCTAATGCAAAGCAAACCCTACCCATAAACCTAACCCTACCCCTAACCCAAACCCTAATCCTAACCCTGACCGAAACCTTAACCCAAAACCTAAACGTAACCCAAACCCTAACCCTAACAGAAACCAAATCCTAACCTTATCCCTAACACTAACCCTAACCCAAACCCTAACCCTAATCTAACCCAAACCCTAACTCTAACTCTAACCGTAACCCTAACCCAAACCCTAACACTAACCCTAACCCTAACCCGAAACCTAACCCTAACCCTAATCCTAACCCTAACCCAAAACCTAACCCTAACCTTAACCCAAACCCAAACACTAACCCTAACCCTAACCCTAACCCTAAACCTAACCCTAACACTAACACTAACACTAACCCTAACCATAACCCTAAACCTAACCCAAATCCTAACTCTAAACCTAACGCAAACCCTAAACCTAACCCTAACCTTAACCCTAACCCAAACCCTAACCCTAGCCCTAACCCTAACCCTAACAAAAATACAAACACAAACCCTAACCCAAACACTAACCCTAGCCCTAATCCTAAACCAAAACCAAAAACTAACCCTAACCATAACGCTAACCCTAACCCAAACCCTAACCCTAACCCTAAACCTAACCCAACCCCTAACCCTAAACCTAAACCTAACCCTAACACAAACACTAACCCTAACCCTAACCGCAACCCTAACCCTAAGCAAAACCATAATCCTAACCGTAACCCTAACCCTAACACTAACCCAAAGACTAACCCTAACCCTAACCCTAACCCAAACCCAAATCCTAACCCTAACCCAAACCCTAACCCTAACCTTAATCCTAACCCTAACCCTAACCCTAAACCTAACCCAACCCGTAACCCTAACCCTAATCGTAACCCAAACCCTAACCCTAACCCAAACCAAATCCTAACACTAAACCTAACCCAAACCCTAACCCTAACCCTAACCCTAACCCAAACCCTAACCCTAACACTAACCCTAACCCAAACACCAGCCCTAATCCAAAGCAAAACCTAACCCTAACCCTAACCCTAACCCTAACCCTAACCCTAACCCTAACCCTAACCCAAAACCTAACTATAACACTAAACCTAACCTTAACACTAACAATAACCCTAACCATACCCCTTACCCTAACCCACATCCTAACCCTAAACCTAATACAAACCCTAACCCTAACTCTAACCCGAACCCTAACCAAAACCCTAAACCTAGCCCTAACCCTAACCCTAACACAAACACAAACCCTAACCCAAACACTAACCCTAACCCTAACCCTAACCCTAACCCAAAAACTAACCCTAATCATAACGCTAACCCTAACCCAAACCCTAACCCTAACCCTAAACCTAACCCTAACTCTAAACCTAACCCAAACCCTAACCCTAAATCTAACCCTAACCCAAACCCTAACCCTAACCCAAAACAAACTCTAACCCAACCCCTAACCCTAACCCTAAATCTAAACATAACCCTGACCCTAAAACTAACCATAACACAAAGCCTAACTCTAACCGTACACCTAACCCTAACCCTAAACCTAAACATAATCCAAACCCTAACCCTAACACTAACCCTAACTCTAACTCTAACCCTAGCCCTAAACGAAACACAAACCCTAACCCTAACCCTAAGCAAAACCCTAATCCTAACTGTAACCCTAACCCTAACCCTAAACCTAACCCTAAACCTAACCCTACCCCAAACCCTAACCCTAACCCTAACCCTAACCCAAACCCTAACCCTAACAGTAACCCTAACCCTAAACCAAACCCTAAACCTAATCCTAACCCAAACAACAGCCCTAACCCTAACCCTATCCCTAACTGAAACCCTATCCATTAACCTAACCCTAAACCAAACCCTAACCCTAAACCTAACCCTCACCCAAACCCAAACACTAACCCTAACACTAACCCTAACCCTTACCCTAACAAAACCCAAACCTTAACCCTAACCCTAACCCTAACCCAAATCCAAACCCTAAACCTAATCCTAACCCAAACCCTAAACCTAACCCTAACGGTAACCCTAACCCTAAGCAAAACCCTAATCCTAACCGCAACCCTAACTCTAACCCTAAACCTAACCCTAACCCAAACCCAAATCCTAACCCTAACCCAAACCCTAACCCTAACCTTAATCATAACCCTAACCCTAAACCTAACCCAACCCCTAACCCTAACCCTAATCGTAACCCAAACACTAACCCTAACCCAAACCAAATCCTAACCCTATCCCTAACCCTAACCCTAACCCAAGCCCTAACACTAACACGAACCCTAACACTAAACCTAGCCGTAACCCAAACCCTAACCCTAACCCTAAATCTAACTCTAACCTAAAAGTAAAACTAACCCTAATTGTCTAACTCTAAACATACACCTAACCCTAACCCTAACCCTAACCATAATCCAAACCCAAACCCAAACACTAAAACTAACCCTAACTCTAACCCTAACCCTAACCAAAATCCAAACCCAAACCCAAACCCTAACCCTAACCCAAACCCTAACCCTAAGCCTAAACGTAACCCTAACACAAACCGAAACACTAACCCTAACCCTAACCTTAACCCAAACCATACCCCTAACCCTAAATCTAACCCTAACCCAAACCATAACCCTAACACTAACCCTAACACTAACGCTAAACCAAACCAAACCCTAACCCTAACACTAACCCTAACCCTAACATTAACCTTAACACAAATCAAACCCTAAACCTAACCATAACCCTAACCCAAACCGTAACCCTAATATTAACCCTAAACCAAATCCTAACCCTAACCCTAACCCTAACACCAGCCCTAAACCAAACCAAACCCTAACCCTAACTCTAACCGTAAGCCTAACCCTAACCCTAACCCAAAACCTAACCCTAACCCTAATCCTAACCCTAACCCAAAACCTAATCCTAAGCTTAACCCAAACCCTAACACTAACCCTAATCCTAACCGTAAACCAAACCCTAACACTAACCCTAACCCTAACCGTAATCCTAAACCTAACCCAAATCATAACCCTAAACCTAACCCAAACCCTAACCCTAACCCTAACCCAAAAACTAACCCTAACCATAACGCTAACCCTAACCCAAACCCTAAACCTAACCCTAAACCTAACCCAAACCCTAACCCTAAACCTAACCCTAACCCTAACACAAACACTAACCCTAACCCTAACCGCAACCCTAACCCTAAGCAAATCCCTAATCCTAACCGTAACCCTAACCCTAACACTAACCCAAAGACTAACCCTAACCCTAACCCTAACCCAAACCCAAATCCTAACCCTAACACAAACCCTAACCCTAACCTTAATCCTAACCCTAACCCTAACCCTAAATCTAACCCAACCCCTAAACCTAACCCTAATCATAACCCAAACCCTAACCCTAACCCAAACCCAATCCTAACCCTAACGCTAACCCTAACGCTAACCCAAAACCTAACCCTAACCCGAAACCTAAACCTAAACCTAACCCTAAACCAACCCCTAACCCTAACCCTAAATCTAAACCTAACCCTGACCCTAAAACTAACCATAACACAAAGCCTAAATCTATCCGTACACCTAACCCTAACCCTAAACCTAACCGTAATCCAAACCCTAACCCTAACACTTACCCTAACTCTAACTCTAACCCTAACCCTAAACGAAACACAAACCCTAACCCTAAACCTAAGCAAAACCCTAATCCTAACTGTAAACCTAACCCTAACCCTAAACCTAACCCTACCCCAAACCCTAACCCTAAACCTAACCCCAACCCAAACCGTAACCCTAACACTATCCCTAACCCTAAACCAAACCCTAACCCAAACCCTAACCCAAACACCAGCCCTAACCCTAACCCTAACCCTAACTGAAACCCTAACCCTAAACCTAACCCTAAACCAAACCCTAACCCTAAACCTAAATCTAACCCGAACCTAATCCTTAACCCTAACCCTAACCCTAACCCTAACCCTAACCCAAACCCTAACCCTAACACTAACCGTAACCCAAACACCAGCCCTAACCCAAAGCAAAACGTAACCCTAACCCTAACCCTAACCCTAACCCAAAACCTAACTACAACACTAAACCTAACCTTAACACTAACAATAACCCTAACCATAACCCTTAACCTAACCCAAATCCTAACCCTAAACCTAACGCAAACCCTAACCCTAACCCTAACCCGAACCCTAACCCAAACCCTAACCCTAGCCCTAACCCTAACCCTAACACAAACACAAACCCTAACCCAAACACTAACCCTAACCCTAACCCTAACCCAAAAACTAGCCCTAATCATAACGCTAACCCTAACCCAAACCCTAATCATAACGCTAACCCTAA
>CM069530.1:1677500-1690000 GCA_035773235.1 Eospalax fontanierii | reverse complement strand
CCCTAACCCTAAGCCAAACCCAAACCCTAACACTAACACTAACGCTAATCCTAACCCTAACCCTAAACCAACTTGAAACCCAAACCCTAACCCTAAACTGAACCCTAAAGTTAACCAAAACCCTAACCCTATGCCTAAATCTAAACCTAACGCAATTCCCAAAACCTAAAAGTAACCCTAACCTTAACACCAGCCCTAACCCAAATCAAACCCTAACGCAACCCCTAACCCTCACCCTAACACAAACCCTAACCCTAACCCTAACCCAAACACTAACCCTAACCCAAAGTAAACCCTAACCATAAACCTAAACCTACCCCTAACCCAAACCCAAACCCTAACCCTAAGCCTAAACCTAACCCTAACCCAAACCCTAACCCTAACCCTAAATCTAACCCTAACGCTAACCCAAACCCTAACCCTAACCCTAAACCTAAACCTATCCGAAACCCTAACCCTAACCCTAAATCTAAACCTAACCCTAACCCAAACCCTAACCCTAACCCTAACCCTAACCCTAACCAAACCCAAACCCTTACCCTAACCCTAAACCTAAACAAAACACTAACCCTAACCGTAAATCTAACCCTAACCCAAATCCTAACACTAACCCTAACCCTAACACTAACCCTAACCCAAAACAAACCCTAACCGTAAGGCTAAATCAAACCATAACCCTCACCTTAACCCAAACCCTAACTCTGACACTCACCCCAACCCAGACCCTAACCCTAAACCTAACCCTAACCCAAACACTAACTCTAACCCCAGCCCTAACCCAAACCCTAAACTTAACCCTAACCCTAACCCAAACCTAATCCCTAACCCTAAAATTAACCCAAACCAAACCCTAACCCATCACCTAACCCTAACCGTAACCCTATTCCAAACCCTAACCCTAACCCTAACTCTAACACCAACCCTAACCCAAACCAAATCCTAACCCTAACCATAACCCTAACCCTAACCCAAAGCCTAACTCTAACCCTACCCCTACCCCTTCCCCTAACCCCAAACCTAACCCAAACCCAAACGCCAACACTAACCCTAACCCAAAACCTAACACTAACCCTAACCATAACCCTAAACCAAAACCAAAATCTAACCCTAACCCAAACCCTAACACTAACCCTAAACCTAACACTAACCCTAACCCAAACCATACTCTAGCCGTAACCCTAAACAAACCCTAACCCTCACCCTAACACTAATCCTAACCCTAACCCTAACCCTAATTCAAACCCTAAAACTAACCCTTACCCAAACAATAAATCTATCCCTAACCCTAACCAAAACCAAACCCTAACCCTAACGCTAACCCTAATCCTTCCCCAAACCCAAACACTAAACCGAACCCTAACCCTAACCCTAACCCAAAACCTAACCCTAACCCTCACCCAAACCCTAACACTGCCACTAACCCTAACCCTAAACCAAACCCAAATCCTAAACTTAACCCTAACCCAAACAATAACCGTAACCCTAACCCTAACCCAAACCCTAACCCTCACCCTAACCCAAACCCTAACTCTATCCCCACCCCTAACCCAAACCCTAAACTTAACCCTAACCCTAACCCAAAATCAAACCCTAACACTCACCCTAACCCAAACCAAACCCTAACCCAACACCTAACCCTAACCCTAACTCTAACCCAAACCCTAACCTTAACTCTATCCTTAAAACTATACCTAACCCTAACCCTAACCGTAACCCAAAGACTAACCCTAACCCTAACCCAAACCCAAATCCTAACCCTAACCCAAACCCTAAACTTTATCTTAATCCTAACACTAACCCTAAACCTAACCCAACCCCTAACCCTAAACCTAATCGTAACCCAAACCCTAACCCTAACCCAAACCAAATCCTAACCCTAACCGTAACCCTAACCTTAACCCAAACCCTAACCCTAAACCTAACCCAAACCCTAACCCTAACCCTAACCCTAACCCTAACCCTAACCCTAACCCTAAGCCAAACCCAAACCCTAACACTAACACTAACCCTAACCCTAACCCTAACAATAACCCAAAAACTAACCCTAACCATAACGCTAACCCTAACCCTAACCCTAACCCTAACCCTAAATATAACCCTAACCCTAACCCAAACCCTAACCCTAACCCTAACCCTAAACCTAACCAAACCCAAACCCTTACCCTAACCCTAAACCTAAACCAAACCCTAACCCTAACCGTAAAATTAACCCCAACCCAAAACCTAACCCTAACCCTAACCCTATCACTAACCCAAACCAAACCCTAAACGTAAGGGTAAATAAAACCCTAACCCTCACCTTAACCCAAACCCTAACTCTGACACTCACCCTAACCCAGACCCTAACCCTAACCCTAACCCTAACCCAAACACTAACTCTAACCCCAGGCCTAACCCAAACCTTAAACTTAACCCTAACCCTAACCCAAAACCTAAACCCTAAACGTAACCTTTACCCAAACCAAACACTAACCCATCACCTAACCCTAATCGTAACCCTAACCCAAAAACTAACCGTAACCCTAACCCTAAACCAAACCCTAATCCTCACCCTAACCCAAACCCTAACTCTAACCCCACCCCTAAACCAAACCCTAAACTTAACCCTAACCCTAACCCAAAACCAAAACTTAGCCCTTACCCTAACCCAAACCAAACCCTAACCCAACACCTAACCCTAACCCTAACTCTAACCCAAACCCTAACCTTAACTCTAACCCTAAACCTAAACCTAACCCTAACCGTAACCCAAAGACTAACCCTAACCCTAACCCAAACCCAAATCCTAACCCTAACCCAAACCCTAACCTTTACCTTAATCCTAACCCTAACCCTAAACCTAACCCAACCCCTAACCCTAAACCTAATCGTAACCCAAACCCAAACCCTAACCCAAAAGAAATCCTAATCCTAACCCTAACCCTAACCCTAACCCTAACCCAAACCCTAACCCTAAACCTAACCCAAACCCTAACCCTAATCCTAACCCTAACCCTAAGCCAAACCCAAACCCTCATACTAACACTTACCCTAATCCTAACCCTAACCCTAAACCAACCTGAAACCTAAACCCTAACCCTAAACTGAACCCTAAACTTAACCAAAACCCTAACCCTATCCCTAAATCTAAACCTAACGCAATTCCCAAAACCTAAGAGTAACCCTAACCCTAACACCAGCCCTAACCCAAACCAAAACCTAACGCAACCCCTAACCCTCACCCTAACCCAAACCCTAACGCTAACCCTAACCCAAACACTAACCGTAACCCAAAGTAAACCCTAACCATAAACCTAACCCTACCCCTAACCCAATCCCAAACCCTAACCCTAACCCTAAACCTAACCCTAACCCAAACCCTAACCCTAACCCTAAATCTAACCCTAACCCTAACCCAAAACCTAACCCTAACCCTAACACTAACCCTAAGCCTAACCAAACCCAAACCCTTACCATAACCCTAAACCTAAACCAAACCCTAACCCTAACCGTAAATCTAACCCTAACCCAAAACCTAACACTAACCCTAACCCTAACCCTAACCCAAATCAAACCCTAACCGTAACCCTAAATAAAACCCTTACCCTCACCTTAACCCAAACCCTAACTCTGACACTCACCCTAAACCAGACCCTAACCCTCACCCTAACCCTAACCCAAACACTAACTGTAACCCCAGCCCTAACCCAAACCCTAAACTTAACCCTAACCCTAACCCAAACCTAAACCCTAACCCTAACATTAACCCAAACCAAACCCTAACCCATCACCTAACCCTAACCGTAACCCTAACCCAAACCCTAACCCTAACCGTAACTCTAACACCAACCCTAACCCAAACCAAATCCTAACCCTAACCCTAACCCTAACCCTAATCCAAAGCTTAACTCTAACCCTACCCCTACCCCTACACCTAACCCTAACCCTAACCCAAACCCAAACGCCAACACTAACCCTAACAAAAACCTAACACTAACCCTAACCCAAACCATACTCTAGCCGTAACCCTAAACAAACCCTAACCCTCACCCTAACACTAATCCTAACCCTAACCCTAACCCTAACTCAAACCCTAAAACTAACCCTAACCCAAACCCTAAATCTATCCCTAACCCTAACCCAAACCAAACCCTAACACTAACGCTAACCCTAATCCTTACCCAAACCAAAACACTAAACCGAACCCTAACCCTAACCCTAACCCAAAACCTAACCCTAACCCTCACCCAAACCCTAACACTACCACTAACCCTAACCCTAAACCAAACCCAAATCGTAAACTTAACCCTAACCCAAAGACTAACCGTAACCCTAACCCTAACCCTAACTTTAACCCTAACCCTAACCCAAAACCTAACCCTAAACCTAACCCTAACCCAAACCCTAATGTTAAACCTAACCCTAACCCTAACATAAACCAAAAACCTAACTCTAACCCTAACCCTAACCCTAACCCAAACCCTAACTCTAACCCTAATGCTAACCCAAACCCTGAACCTAACCCTAACCCAAACCCTAAACCTAACACAAACCCAAACCCAAACCATAAACCGAACACTAAACCTAACCCTAACCCTAACCTTAACCCAAACCCTAACCGTAACCCTAACCCTAACACAAAACCTAACCCTAAACCTAAGCCGTATCCCTAACCCCAAACCGTAACCCTTTCCCTAAACCAAAGCCTCACCCTAACCCTAACATTCACCCTAACACTAACCCTAACCCTAACCCAAACCAAACCCTAACCCTCATCCTAACCCTAACACAAACTCTAACCCTAACCCAAAACAAACCCTGACCATAACCCTTACCCACAAACCGAACCCTAAACCTAACCCTAACCCTAAATCAAAATCCAAACCCTAACCCTAAACTTAATCCTAACCCTAACCCTAACCCTAACTCTAAACCAAAACCTAAACCTAACCCTAACCTTAACCCTAACCCTAACCCAAACCCAAACCCTAACCATAACCCTAACTCTAACGCTAAACCAAATACAAACCCAAACCCTAACCCTAACACAACCCTAAACCTAACCCTAACCGTAACCCTAACCCTAAGCAAAACCCTAATCCTAACCGTAAACCTAACCCTAAACCTAAACCTAACCTTAACCCAAACACTAACTCTAATGCTAACCATAAATCTAACCCTAACACAAACCCTAAACCTAACCCTCAACCTAACCCTAACCCAAACCCTAACCCTAACCATAACCCTAACCCAAACCCTAACCCTAATACTAACCCTAAACCAAATCTAACCCTAACCCTAACCTTAACCGTAACCCTAAACTTAAACCTAACGCAAACCCAAACCCTAACCCTAACCCTAACCCTAACACCAGCCCTAAACCAAACCAAACCCTAACCCTAACCCTAACCCTATCCCTAACCCAAACCCTAATCCTAACCCTAACCCTAACCCTAACCCAAACCCTAACCCTAACCCTAACCCTAACCCTAACCCTAACCCTAAACCTAAACCTAACCCTAAACCAAACCCTAACCCTAACCCTAAACCTAAATCTAACCCTAACCCAAACCCTAACCCTAACCCAAACCAAACCCTAACCCAAACCCTAACCCTAACCCTAAATCTAACTCTAACCCTAACCATAAAACTAACTCTAACCCAAAGCCTAACTCCAAACATACACCTAATCCTATCCCTAACCCTAACCACAATTCAAACCCAAACCCAAACACTAACACTAACCCTAACTCTAACCCTAACCCTAACCAAAATCCAAACCCAAAGCCAAACCCTAACCCTAACGCAAACCCTAACCCTAAGCCTAAACCTAACCCTAACACAAACCCAAACCTTAACCCTAACCCTAACATTAACCCAAGCCCTACCGCTAACCCTAAATCTAACCCTAATCCAAAATCTAACACTAACCCTAACCCTAACACTAACCCAACCCAAACCAAACCCTAACCGTAACACTAAATCAAACCCTTACCCTCAACTTAACCCAAACCCTAACTCTGACACTCTCCCTAACCCAGAATCTAACCCTAACCCTAACCTAAACCCTAACCCTAATCCTAACCCAAACCCTAACTCTAACCCCACCCCTAACCCAAACCCTAAACTTAACCCTAACTCTAACCCAAACCCAAACCCTAACCCTAACCTTAACCCAAACCAAACCCTAACGCAACACCTAAACCTAATCCTAACCCTAACCCAAACCCTAACCATAACTCTAACTCTAACACTAACCCTAACACAAACCAAATCCTAACCCTAACACTAACCCTAACCCAAAGCCTAAATCGAACCCTACCCCTAAACCTAACCCTAAACGTAACCCAAACCCAAACGCCAACACTAACACTAACCCAAAACCTAACACTAACCCTAACCTTAACCCTAAACGAAAACCAAAACCTAACCTTAACACTAACCCTAACTCTAACTCTAACCCTAACCCTAAACGAAAACCAAACCCCAACCCTAACCCTAAGCAAAACCCTAATCCTAACTGTAACCCTAACCCTAACCCGAAACCTAACGCTAACCGAAACCCTAACCCTAACACTAACCATAAATCTAACACTAACCCAAACACTAAAGCTAACCCTAAACCTAACCATATCCCAAACCCTAACCCTAACCCTAGCCCTAACCCAAACCCTAACCATAACACTAACCCTAACCCTAAACCAAACCCTAACCCTAACCCTAACCCAAACACCAGCCCTAACCCAACGCAAACCCTAACTCTATCCCTAACCCTAACCCTAACCCTAACCCTAATCCAAACCCTAACCCTAAACCTAACTCAAACCCTAACCCTAACCCTAAGCCTAACCCTAAACCTAAACCAAAACCTAACCCTAAACCTAAACCTAACCGTAAACCTAACCCTAAGCCCTAACGCTAACCCTAACCCTAAACCTAACCCTAACCCTAACCCTAACCCAAAGACTAACCCTAACCCAAACCCTAACCTCAACCTTAAACCTAACCCTAACGCTAAACATAACCCAACCCCTAACCCTAATCGTAATCATAACCCAAACCCTAACCCTACCCCAAACCAAATCCTAACCCTAACCTTAATCCTAACCCTACCCCAAACCCTAACCCTAACTCTAACCCAAACCTAACACTAAACCTAACCCTAACACTAACCTTAACACTAACCCTAAGCCAAACCCAAACCCTAACACTAACACTAACGCTAATCCAAACCCTAACCCTAAACCAAACCGAAACCCAAACCCTAACCCTAAACTGAACCCTAAACTTAACCCAAACCCTAACCCTAACCCTAAATCTAAATCTAACGCAATTCCCAAACCCTAACCGTAACCCTAACCCTAACACCAGCCCTAACGCAAACAAAACCCTAACGCAATCCCTAACCCTAACACTGACCCAAACCCTAACACTAACACTAACCCTAACCCTAACCCTAACCCATGCCCTAACCTTTACCCTAACCCTAACCCTAACCCTAACACAAAACAAACCCTAACCCTAACCCTAACCCTAAACCTAACCCAAACCCAAACCCTAACCAAAACCCTAACCCTAACCCTAACCCTTATCCTAACCCTAAACCTAAACCTAACGCAAAACCAAACCCTAACCGTAACCCTAACCCTAACACCAGCCCTAACCCAAACCAAACATTAACGCAACCCCTAACCCTCACCCTAACCCAAACCCTAACCCTAACACTAAACCTAACCCAAAGCAAACCCTAAACATAAACCTAACCCTACAGCTAACCCAAACCCAAACCCTAACCCTAACCCTAAACCTAACCCCAACCCAAACCCTAACCCTAACCCTAAATCTAACCCTAACCCTAACCTAAACGCTAACCCTAACCCTAACACTAACCATAACCAAACCCAAACCCTAAACCTAACCCTAACACTAACCAAAACCCTAACCCTAACCCTAACCCTAACCCTAACCCAAACGCTAACCCTAACCCAAACCAAATCCTAACCCTAACCGTAACCCTAACCTTAACCCAAACCCTAACCCTAAACCTAACCAAACCCTAACCCTAACCCTAACCCTAACCCTAACCCTAACCCTAACCCTAACCCTAACCCTAAGCCAAACCCAAACCCTAACACTAACACTAACCCTAATCCTAACCCTAACCCTAAACCAACCTGAAACCCAAACCCTAACCCTAAACTGAAACCTAAACTTAACCAAAACCCTAACCCTATACCTAAATCTAAACCTAACACAATTCCCAAAACCTAACAGTAACCCTAACCCTAACACCAGCCCTAACCCAAACCAAACCCTAACGCAACGCCTAACCCTCACCCTAACCCAAACCCTAACCCTAATCCTAACACAAACACTAACCCTAACCCAAAGTAAAACCTAACCATAAACCTAACCCTACCCCTAACCCAAACCCAAACCCTAACCCTAACCCTAAACCTAATCCTAACCCAAACCCTAACCCTAACCCTAAATCTAACCCTAACCCTAACCCTAACCCTAATCCTAACCCTAACCCTAACCCTAACCCTAAATCTAACCCTAACCCTAACCCAAACCCTAACCCTAACCCTAACCCTAAACCTAACCAAACCCAAACCCTTACCCTAACCCTAAACCTAAACCAAACCCTAACCCTAACCGTAAATCTAACCCTAACCCAAAACCTAACACTAACCCTAACCCTAACCCTAACCCAAACCAAACCCTAAACGTAAGGGTAAATAAAACCCTAACCCTCACCTTAACCCAAACCCTAACTCTGACACTCACCCTAACCCAGACCCTAACCCTAACCCTAACCCTAACCCAAACACTAACTCTAACCCCAGGCCTAACCCAAACCTTAAACTTAACCCTAACCCTAACCCAGAACCTAAACCCTAAACGTAACCTTTACCCAAACCAAACACTAACCCATCACCTAACCCTAATCGTAACCCTAACCCAAACACTAACCGTAACCCTAACCCTAAACCAAACCCTAATCCTCACCCTAACCCAAATCCTAACTCTAACCCCACCCCTAAACCAAACCCTAAACTTAACCCTAACCCTAACCCAAAACCAAAACCTAACCCTTACCCTAACCCAAACCAAACCCTAACCCAACACCTAACCCTAACCCTAACTCTAACCCAAACCCTAACCTTAACTCTAACCCTAAACCTAAACCTAACCCTAACCCTAACCCTAACCCAAAGACTAACCCTAACCCTAACCCAAACCCAAATCCTAACCCTAACCCAAACCCTAACCTTTACCTTAATCCTAACCCTAACCCTAAACCTAACCCAACCCCTAACCCTAAACCTAATCGTAACCCAAACCCAAACCCTAACCCAAAAGAAATCCTAACCCTAACCCTAACCCTAACCCTAACCCTAACCCAAACCCTAACCCTAAACCTAACCCAAACCCTAACCCTAATCCTAACCCTAACCCTAAACCTAACCCAAACCCTCATACTAACACTTACCCTAATCCTAACCCTAACCCTAAACCAACCTGAAACCTAAACCCTAACCCTAAACTGAACCCTAAACTTAATCAAAACCCTAACCCTATCCCTAAATCTAAACCTAACGCAATTCCCAAAATCTAAGAGTAACCCTAACCCTAACACCAGCCCTAACCCAAACCAAAACCTAACGCAACCCCTAACCCTCACCCTAACCCAAACCCTAACGCTAACCCTAACCCAAACACTAACCGTAACCCAAAGTAAACCCTAACCATAAACCTAACCCTACCCCTAACCCAATCCCAAACCCTAACCCTAACCCTAAACCTAACCCTAACCCAAACCCTAACCCTAACCCTAAATCTAACCCTAACCCTAACCCAAAACCTAACCCTAACCCTAACACTAACCCTAAGCCTAACCAAACCCAAACCCTTACCATAACCCTAAACCTAAACCAAACCCTAACCCTAACCGTAAATCTAACCCTAACCCAAAACCTAACACTAACCCTAACCCTAACCCTAACCCAAATCAAACCCTAACCGTAACCCTAAATAAAACCCTTACCCTCACCTTAACCCAAACCCTAACTCTGACACTCACCCTAAACCAGACCCTAACCCTCACCCTAACCCTAACCCAAACACTAACTGTAACCCCAGCCCTAACCCAAACCCTAAACTTAACCCTAACCCTAACCCAAACCTAAACCCTAACCCTAACATTAACCCAAACCAAACCCTAACCCATCACCTAACCCTAACCGTAACCCTAACCCAAACCCTAACCCTAACCGTAACTCTAACACCAACCCTAACCCAAACCAAATCCTAACCCTAACCCTAACCCTAACCCTAATCCAAAGCTTAACTCTAACCCTACCCCTACCCCTACACCTAACCCTAACCCTAACCCAAACCCAAACGCCAACACTAACCCTAACAAAAACCTAACACTAACCCTAACCCAAACCATACTCTAGCCGTAACCCTAAACAAACCCTAACCCTCACCCTAACACTAATCCTAACCCTAACCCTAACCCTAACTCAAACCCTAAAACTAACCCTAACCCAAACCCTAAATCTATCCCTAACCCTAACCCAAACCAAACCCTAACACTAACGCTAACCCTAATCCTTACCCAAACCAAAACACTAAACCGAACCCTAACCCTAACCCTAACCCAAAACCTAACCCTAACCCTCACCCAAACCCTAACACTACCACTAACCCTAACCCTAAACCAAACCCAAATCGTAAACTTAACCCTAACCCAAAGACTAACCGTAACCCTAACCCTAACCCTAACTTTAACCCTAACCCTAACCCAAAACCTAACCCTAAACCTAACCCTAACCCAAACCCTAATGTTAAACCTAACCCTAACCCTAACATAAACCAAAAACCTAACTCTAACCCTAACCCTAACGCTAACCCAAACCCTAACTCTAACCCTAATGCTAACCCAAACCCTGAACCTAACCCTAACCCAAACCCTAAACCTAACACAAACCCAAACCCAAACCATAAACCGAACACTAAACCTAACCCTAACCCTAACCTTAACCCAAACCCTAACCGTAACCCTAACCCTAACACAAAACCTAACCCTAAACCTAAGCCGTATCCCTAACCCCAAACCGTAACCCTTTCCCTAAACCAAAGCCTCACCCTAACCCTAACATTCACCCTAACACTAACCCTAACCCTAACCCAAACCAAACCCTAACCCTCATCCTAACCCTAACACAAACTCTAACCCTAACCCAAAACAAACCCTGACCATAACCCTTACCCACAAACCGAACCCTAAACCTAACCCTAACCCTAAATCAAAATCCAAACCCTAACCCTAAACTTAATCCTAACCCTAACCCTAACCCTAACTCTAAACCAAAACCTAAACCTAACCCTAACCTTAACCCTAACCCTAACCCAAACCCAAACCCTAACCATAACCCTAACTCTAACGCTAAACCAAATACAAACCCAAACCCTAACCCTAACACAACCCTAAACCTAACCCTAACCGTAACCCTAACCCTAAGCAAAACCCTAATCCTAACCGTAAACCTAACCCTAAACCTAAACCTAACCTTAACCCAAACACTAACTCTAATGCTAACCATAAATCTAACCCTAACACAAACCCTAAACCTAACCCTCAACCTAACCCTAACCCAAACCCTAACCCTAACCATAACCCTAAACCAAAGCCTAACCCTAATACTAACCCTAAACCAAATCTAACCCTAACCCTAACCTTAACCGTAACCCTAAACTTAAACCTAACGCAAACCCAAACCCTCACGCTAACCCTAACCCTAACACCAGCCCTAAACCAAACCAAACCCTAACCCTAACCCTAACCCTATCCCTAACCCAAACCCTAATCCTAACCCTAACCCTAACCCTAACCCTAACCCAAACCCTAACCCTAACCCTAACCCTAACCCTAACCCTAACCCTAAACCTAAACCTAACCCTAAACCAAACCCTAACCCTAACCCTAAACCTAAATCTAACCCTAACCCAAACCCTAACCCTAACCCAAACCAAACCCTAACCCAAACCCTAACCCTAACCCTAAATCTAACTCTAACCCTAACCGTAAAACTAACTCTAACCCAAAGCCTAACTCCAAACATACACCGAATCCTATCCCTAACCCTAACCACAATTCAAACCCAAACCCAAACACTAACACTAACCCTAACTCTAACCCTAACCCTAACCAAAATCCAACCACAAAGCCAAACCCTAACCCTAAGGCAAACCCTAACCCTAAGCCTAAACCTAACCCTAACACAAACCCAAACCTTAACCCTAACCCTAACATTAACCCAAGCCCTACCGCTAACCCTAAATCTAACCCTAATCCAAAATCTAACACTAACCCTAACCCTAACACTAACCCAACCCAAACCAAACCCTAACCGTAACACTAAATCAAACCCTTACCCTCAACTTAACCCAAACCCTAACTCTGACACTCTCCCTAACCCAGAATCTAACCCTAACCCTAACCTAAACCC
>CM069530.1:1665000-1672500 GCA_035773235.1 Eospalax fontanierii | reverse complement strand
CTAACCTTAATCCTAACCCTAACCCTAAACCTAACCCAACCCGTAACCCTAACCCTAATCGTAACCCAAACCCTAACCCTAACCCAAACCAAATCCTAACCCTATCCCTAACCCTATCCGTAACCCAAGCCCTAACCCTAACCCGAACCCTAACCCTAAACCTAACCCTGACCCAAACCCTAACATTAACCCAAACCAAACCCTAACCCTAACCCTAAATCTAACCCTAAATCTAACTCTAACGCTAACCGTAAAACTAACTCTAACACAAAGCCTAACTCCCAACATAAACCTAACCCTAACCCTAACCCTAACCATAAGTCTAGCCCAAAACCAAACACTAACACTAACCCTAACTCTAACCCTAACCCTAACCAAAATCCAAAACCAAACCCAAACCCTACCCCTAACACAAACCCTAACCCTAAGCCTAAACCTAACCCTAACACAAACCCAAATCCGAACCCTAACCCTAAACTTAACACAAGCCCTACCCCTAACCCTAAATCTAACCCTAACCCAAACCGTAACCCTAACACTAACCCTAACCCAAACCAAACCCTAACCCTAACCCTAACCCTAACCCTAACCCTAACCCTAACCCTAACACAAATCAAACCCTAAACCTAACCCTAACCCTAAACCTAACCCAAACCCAAACCCTAACCAAAACCCTAACCTTAACCCTAACCCTAATCCAAACCCTAAATCTAAACCTAACGCAATCCCAAACCCTAACCGTAACCCTAACCCTAACACCAGCCCTAACCCAAAACAAACCCTAACGCAACCCCTAACCCTCACCCTAACCCAAACCCTAACACTAACCCTAACCCTAACACTAACCCTAATGCAAAGCAAACCCTACCCATAAACTTAACCCTACCCCTAACCCAAACCCTAACCCTAACCCTGACCGAAACCTTAACCGAAAACCTAATCATAACCCAAACCCTAACCCTAACCCAAACCAAATCATAACCCTATCCCTAACCCTAACCCTAACCCAAACCCTAACCCTAATTCTAAGCCAAACCCTAACTCTAACCTTAACCCTAACCCAAACCCAAACACTAACCCTAACCCTAACCCTAACCCTAACATAAAGACTAACCCTAACCCAAACCCTAACCTTAACCTTAAACCTAACCCTAACCCTAAACCTAACCCAACCCCTAACACTAATCCTAATCATAACCCAAACCCTAACCCTAACCCAAACCAAATCCTAAACCTAACCCTAAGCCTAACCCTAACCCAAACCCTAACCCTAACCCTAACCCAAACCTAACACTAAACCTAACCCTAACACTAACCCTAACACTAACCCTAAGCCAAACCCAAACCCGAACACTAACACTAACGCTAATCCAAACCCTAACACTAAACCAAACCGAAATCCAAACCCTAACACAAAACTGAACTCTAAACTTAACCCAAACCCTAACCCTAACCCTAAATCTAAACCTAACACAGTTCCCAAACCCTAACCGTAACCCTAACCCTAACACCAGCCCTAACGCAAACCAAACCCTAAACCAACCCCTAACCCTAACACTGACCCAAACCCCAACACTAACACTAACCCTAACCCTAACCCAAGCCCTAAACTTTACCCTAACCCTAACCATAACACAAACCAAACCCTAACCCTAACCCTAACTCTAAACCTAATCCAAACCCAAACCCTAACCAAAACCCTAACCCTAACCCTAACCCCAATCCTAACCCTAAACCTAAACCTAACGCAAACCCAAACCCTAACCGTAACCCTAACCCTAACACCAGCCCTAACCCAAACCAAACCGTAACGCAACCCCTAACCCTCACCCTAACCCAAACCCTAACCCTGACCCTAACCCTAACACTAACCGTAACCCAAAGCAAACCCTAACCATAAACCTAACCCTACACCTAACCCAAACCCAAACCCTAACCCTAACCCTAAACCTAACCCCAACCCAAACCCTAACCCTAACCCTAAATCTAACCCTAACCCTAACCCAAACGCTAACCCTAACCCTAACACTAACCCTAACCAAACCCAAACCCTAAACCTAACCATAACACTAACCCAAACCCTAATCCTAACCGTAAATCTAACACTAACCCAAACCCTAACCCTAACGCTAACCATAAATCTAACACTAACCCAAACCCTAAAGCTAACCCTAAACCTAACCCTATCCCAAACCCTAACCCTAACCCTAACCCAAACCCTAACCCTAACACTAACCCTAACCCTAAACCAAACCCTAACCCTAACCCTAACCCAAACACCAGCCCTAACCCAAAGCAAACCCTAACCCAAACCCAAACCCTAAACCTAAACCTAAACCTAACCCCAACCCAAACCCTAACCCTAACCCTAAATCTAACCCTAACCCTAACCCAAACCCTAACCTTAACCTTAAACCTAACCCTAACGCTAAACCTAACCCAACCCCTAACCCTAATCCTAATTATAACCCAAACCCTAACCCTAACCCAAACCAAATCCTAACCCTAACCCTAATCCTAACCCTAACCCAAACCCTAACCCTAACCCTAACCCAAACCTAAAACTAAACGTAACCCTAACACTAACCTTAACACTAACCCTAAGCCAAACCCAAACCCTAACACTAACACTAACGCTAATCCAAACCCTAACCCTAAACCAAAACGAAACCCAAACCCTAACCCTAAACTGAACCCTAAACTTAACCCAAACCCGAACCCTAACCCTAAATCTAAACCTAACGCAATTCCCAAACCCTAACCGTAACCCTAACCCTAACACCAGCCCTAACCCAAACAAAACCCTATCCCAGCCCCTAACCCTAACACTGACCCAAACCCTAACACTAACACTAACCCTAACCCTAACCCAAGCCCTAACCTTTACCCTAACCCTAACCCTAACCCTAACACAAACCAAACCCTAACCCTAATCCTAACTCTAAAATTAAACCTAACGCAAACCCAAACCCTAACCGTAACCCCAAACCTAAGACCAGCCCTAAACCAAACCAAACCCTACCGCAAGCCCTCACCCTCACCCTAATCCAAACCCTCACCCTAACACTAACCCTAACCCAAAGCAAACCCTAACCATAAACCTAACCCTACACCTAATCCCAACCCAAAACCTAACCCTAACCCTAACACTAACCCTAACCCAAAGCAAACCCTAACCATAAACCTAACCCTACACCTAACCCAAACCTAAACCCTAACCCTAACCATAAACCTAACCCCAACCCAAACCCTAACCCTAAACCTAAATCTAACCCTAACCCTAAACCAAACCCAAAACCTAACCCTAACCCTAACCCAAACTAAACCCTAACCTTAATGCTAAACCTAATCCTTACCCAAACCCAAACACTAACCCGAACCCTAACCCTAACCCTAACCCAAAACCTAACCCTAAATCTCAACCAAACCCTAACACTACCACTAACCCTAACCCTAAACCAAAGCCAAATCCTAAACATAACCCTAACCCAAACACTAACCGTAACCCTAACCCTAACCCTAACTCTAACCCTAACCCTAACCCAAAGCCTAACCCTAACCCTAACCCTAACCCTAACCCAAACGCTAACCCTAACCCTAACCGCAACCCTAACCCTAAGCAAGACCCTAATCCTAACCGTAACCCTACCCCTAACCCTAAACCTAACCCTAACCCTATCCCTAACCCAAAGAATAACCTTAACCATAACCCTAAACCAACACAAACCCTAACCCTAACCCAAACCCTAACCCTAAGCCTCAACCTAACCCTAACACAAACCCAAAGCCTAACCCTAACCCAAACCTTAACCCAATATCTAACCGTAACGGTAACCCTAACATAAAACCTAACCCTACACCTAAGCCTTACCCCTAACCACAAATCCTAACCATTTCCTTAAACCAAACCGTAACCCTAATCCTAACATTAACCCTAACACTAACCCTAACCGTAACCCAAACCAAACCCTAACACTCACCCTAACCCTAACACAAACTCTAATCCTAACCCAAAACAAACCCTAACCATAACCCTAACCCACAAACCGAACCCTAAAACTAACCCTAAATCAAAAGCCAAACCCTAACCCTAACCTTAACCCTAACCCTAACCCTAACCCTAACCCTAACCCTAACCCTAAATCAAAACCTAAACCTAACCCTAACACTAACCCTAACCCTAACCCG
Source organism: Eospalax fontanierii (assembly GCA_035773235.1). Lineage (NCBI taxonomy): Eukaryota > Metazoa > Chordata > Mammalia > Rodentia > Spalacidae > Eospalax > Eospalax fontanierii. The sequence goes on along the minus strand of CM069530.1, from coordinate 1,668,312 downwards.
AACACAAACCTAACCCTAACCCTAACCCTAACCCTAACCCTAACCCTAACCCTAACCCTAACCCTAACCCAAAAGAAATAATAACCCTAACCCTAACACTAACCCTAACCCTAACCCAAACCCTAACCCTAAACCTAACCCAAACCCTAACCCTAATCCTAACCCTAACCCTAAGCCAAACCCAAACCCTAACACTAACACTAACCCTAATCCTAACCCTAACCCTAAACCAACCTGAAACCTAAACCCTAACCCTAAACTGAACCCTAAACTTAACCAAAACCCTAACCCTATCCCTAAATCTAAACCTAACGCAATTCCCAAAACCTAACAGTAACCCTAACCCTAACACCAGCCCTAACCCAAACCAAACCCTAACGCAACCCCTAACCCTCACCCTAACCCAAACCCTAACCCTAACCCTAGCCCAAACACTAACCGTAACCCAAAGTAAACCCTAACCATAAACCTAACCCTACCCCTAATCCAAACCCAAACCCTAATCCTAACCCTAAACCCAACCCTAACCCATCCTTAACCCTAACCCTAGATCTAACCCTAACCCTAACCCAAACCCTAACCCTAACCCTAACCCTAACCCTAACCAAACCCAAACCCTTACCCTAACCCTAAACCTAAACCAAACCCTAACCCTAACCGTAAATCTAACCCTAACCCAAAACCTAACACTAACCCTAACCCTAATACTAACCCTAACCCAAATCAAACCCTAACCGTAACCCTAAATCAAACCCTTACCCTCACCTTAACCCAAACCCTAACTCTGACACTCACCCTAACCCAGACCCTAACCCTCACCCTAACCCTAACCCAAACACTAACTGTAACCCCAGCGCTAACCCAAACCCTAAACTTAACCCTAACCCTAACCCAAACCTAAACCCTAACCCTATCATTAACCCAAACCAAACCCTAATCAATCACCTTACCCTAACCCTATCCCTAATCCAAACCCTAACCCTAACCGTAACTCTAACACCAACCCTAACCCAAACCAAATCCTACCCCTAACCCTAACCCTAACCCTAATCCAAAGCCTAACTCTAACCCTATCCCTACCCCTACACCTAACCCTAACCCTAACCCAAACCCAAACGCCAACACTAACCCTAACAAAAACCTAACACTAACCCTAACCCAAACCATACTCTAGACATAACCCTAAACAAACCCTAACCCTCACCCTAACACTAATCCTAACCCTAATCCTAACCCTAACTCAAACCCTAAAACTAACCCTAACCCAAACCCTAAATCTATCCCTAACCCTAACCCAAACCAAACCCTAACCCTAACGCTAACCCTAATCCTTACCCAAACCCAAACACTAAACCGAACCCTAACCCTAACCCTAACCCAAAACCTAACCCTAACCCTCACCCAAACCCTAACACTACCACTAACCCTAACCCTAAACCAAACCCAAATCGTAAACTTAACCCAAACCCAAGACTAAGCGTAACCCTAACCCTCACCCTAACTTTAACCCTAACCCTAACGCAAAACCTAACCCTAAACCTAACCCTAACCCAAACCCTAATGTTAAACCTAACCCTAACCCTAACATAAACCAAAAACCTAACTCTAACCCTAACCCTAACCCTAACCCAAACCCTAACTCTAACCCTAATGCTAACCCAAACCCTAACCCTAACCCTAACCCAAACCCTAAACCTAACACAAACCCAAACCCAAACCATAAACCGAACACTAAACCTAACCCTAACCCTAACCTTAACCCAAACCCTAACCGTAACACTAACCCTAACACAAAACCTAACCCTAAACCTAAGCCGTATCCCTAACCCCAAACCGTAACCCTTTCCCTAAACCAAAGCCTAACCCTAACCCTAACATTAACCCTAACACTAACCCTAACCCTAACCCAAACCAAACCCTAACCCTCATCCTAACCCTAACACAAACTCTAACCCTAACCCAAAACAAACCCTGACCATAACCCTTACCCACAAACCGAACCCTAAACCTAACCCTAACCCTACATCAAAACCCAAACCCTAACCCTAAACTTAATCCTAACCCTAACCCTAACCCTAACACTAAACCAAAACCTAAACCTAACCCTAACCTTAACCCTAACCCTAACCCAACCCCAAACCCTAACCATAACCCTAACCCTAACGCTAACCAAAATACAAACCCAAACCCTAACCCTAACCCAAATCCTAAACCTAACCCTAAACGTAACCCTAACCCTAAGCAAAACCCTAATCCTAACCGTAAACCTAACCCTAAACCTAAACATAACCTAAACCCAAACACTAACCCTAATGCTAACCATAAATCTAACCCTAACACAAACCCTAAACCTAACCCTCAACCTAACCCTAACCCAAACCCTAACCCTAACCATAACCCTAAACCAAACCCTAACCCTAATACTAACCCTAAACCAAATCTAACCCTAACCCTAACCTTAACCGTAACCCTAAACTTAAATCTAACACAAACCCAAACCCTAACCCTAACCCTAACCCTAACAACAGCCCTAAACCAAACCAAACCCTAACCCTAACCCTAACCCTAACCCTAACCCTATCCCTAACCAAAACCCTAATCCTAACCCTAACCCTAACCCTAACCCAAACCCTAACCCTAACCCTAACCCTAACCCTAACCCTAACCCTAAACCTAAACCTAACCCTAAACCAAACCCTAGCCCTAACCCTAATCCTAGATCTAACCCTAACCCAAACCCTAGCCCTAACCCAAACCAAACCCTAACCCAAACCCTAACCCTAACCCTAAATCTAACTCTAACCCTACCCGTCAAACTAACTCTAACACAAAGCCTAACTCCAAACATACACCTAATCCTAAATCTAACCCTAACCACAATTCAAACCCAAACCCAAACACTAACAGTAACCCTAACTCTAACCCTAACCCTAACCAAAATCCAAACCGAAAGCCAAACCCTAACCCTAACGCAAACCCTAATCCTAAGCCTAAACCTAACCTTAACACAAACCCAAACCTTAACCCTAATCCTAACCTTACCCCAAGCTCTACCCCTAACCCTATTTCTAACTCTAATCCAAAATCTAACACTAACCCTAACCCTAACACTAACCCTAACCCAAACCAAACCCTAACCGTAACACTAAATCAAACCCTTACCCTCAACTTAACCCAAAACCTAACTCTGACACTCACCCTAACCAGAACCTAACCCTAACCCTAACCTAAACCCTAACCCTAATCCTAACCCAAACCCTAACTCTAACCCCACCCCTAACCCAAACCCTAAACTTAACCCTAACCCTAACC
>CM069530.1:1655000-1657500 GCA_035773235.1 Eospalax fontanierii | reverse complement strand
CCAAACCCTAACCCTAACCCTAAATCTAACTCTAACCCTAACCGTAAAACTAACTCTAACACAAAGCGTAACTCCCAACATACACCTAAACCTAACCCTAACCCTAACCATAATTCAAACCCAAACCCAAACACTAACACTAACCCTAACCCCAACCCTAACCCTAACCCTAACCCAAACCCTATCTCTAACCCAAACCCTAACCCTAAGCCTAAACCTAACCCTAACACAAACCCAAACCCTAACCCTAACCCTATCCTTAACCCAAGCCCTACCCCTAACCGTAAATCTAACCCTAACCCAAACTGTAACCCTAACACTAACCCTAACCCAAACCAAACCCTAACCCTAACCCTAACACTAACCCTAACCCTAACCCTAACCCTAACCCTAACCCTAACCCTAACCCTAACCCTAACACAAATCAAAACCTAAACCTAACCCTAACCCTAAACCTAACCCAAACGCAAGCCCTAACCAAAACCTAACCTTAGCCCTAACCCTAACCCTAATTCAAACCCTAAATCTAAACCTAAGGAAAACCCAAACCCTAAACGCAACCCTAACCCTAACACCAGCCCTAACCCAAACCAAACCATAACGCAACCCCTAAACCTCACCCTGACCCAAAAACTAACCCTACCCCTAACCCAAACCCAAATCCTAACCCTAACCCAAACCCTAACCTTAACCTTAATCCTAACCCTAACACTAAACCTAACCCAACCCCTAACCCTAAACCTAATCGTAACCCAAACCCTAACCCTAACCCAAACCAAATCCTAACCCTAAACCTAACCCTAACCCAAACCAAACCCTAACCGTAACCCTAAATCAAACCCTAAACCTCACATTAACCGAAACCCTAACTCTTACCCTCACCCTAACCCAGACCCTAACCCTAAACCTAACCCTACCCCTAACCCAAACCCTAACCATAACCCTAACCCAAACCCTAACTCTAACCCCACCCCTAACCCAAACCCTAAACTTAACCCTAACCCTAACCCAAAACCAAACCCTAACCCTCACCCTAACCCAAACCAAACACTAACCCTCACCACAACCCTAACCCTAACCCTAACCCAAAACCTAACCCTAACCCTAATCCTAAACCTAACCCAAAACCTAACCCTAACCTTAACCCAAACCCTAACACTAACGCTAACCCTAACCGTAAACCAAACCCTAACACTAACACTAACCCTAAGTGTAACCCTAAACCTAACACCAGCCCTAACCCAAACCAAACCCTAATGCAACCCCTAACCCTCACCCTAACCCAAACCCTAACCCTAACCCTAACCCTAACACTAACCCTAACCCAAAGCAAACCCTAACCATAAACCTAACGCTACACCTAACCCAAACCCAAACCCTAACCATAACCCTAAACCTAACCCCAACCCAAACCCTAACCCCAACCCTAAATCTAACCCTAACCCTAACCCAAACGCTAACACTAACCCTAACACTAACCCTAACCCTAACCCTAACCCGAACCCTAACCCTAAACCTAACCCTAACCCAAACCCTAACCCTAACCCTAACCCTAAATCTTACCTAACCCAAACCCTAACCCTAACACTAACCCTAACACTAACCCTAACCAAACCCAAACCCTAAACCTAACCCTAACACTAACCCAAACCATAACCCTAACCGTAAATCTAACGCTAACCCAAAACCTAACACTAACCCTAACCCTAAGACTAACCGTAATCCAACCCAAACCCTAACCGTAACCCTAAATCAAACCCTAACCCTCACATTAACTAAAACCCTAACTCTGACCCTTACCTTAACCCAGACCCTAACCCTAAACCTAACCCTACCCCTACCCCAAACCCTAACCCTAACCCTAACCCAAACCCTAACTCTAACCCCACCCCTAACCCAAACCCTAAACTTAACCCTAACCCTAACCCAAAACCAAACTCTAACCCTCACCCTAACCCAAACCAAACCCTAACCCAACACCTAACCCTAACTGTAACCCTAACCCAAACCCTAACCAAAACCCTAACTCTAACACCAACCTTAACCCAAAACAAATCCTAACCCTAACCTTAACCCTAACCCTAAACCAAAGCCTAACTCTAACCCTACCCCTACCCCTACCCCTAACCCTACCCCTACCCCAAACCCAAACGCCAATACTAATCCTAACCCAAAACCTAACACTAACCCTAACCTTAACCCTAAACCAAAACCAAAATCTAACCCTAATCCAAACCCTAACACTAACCCTAAACCTAACAATAACCCTAACCCAAACCATACTCTAGCCGTAACCCTAAACAAACCCTAACCCTCAGCCTAACACTAATACTAACCCTAACGCTAACCCTAACCCAAACCCTAACCCTAACCCTAACCCAAAACCTAAATCTATCCCTAACCCAAACCCAAACTAAACCCTAACCCTAACGCTAACCCTAATCCTTACCCAAACCCAAACACTAACCCGAACACTAACCCTAACCCTAACCCAAAACCT
>CM069530.1:1647500-1650000 GCA_035773235.1 Eospalax fontanierii | reverse complement strand
CAACCCCTAACCCTAACCCTAATATTAACCCAAACCCTAACCCTAACCCAAACCAAACCCTAACCCTATCCCTAACCCCAATCCTAACCCAAACCCTAACACTAACCCGAACCCTAACCCTAAACCTAACCCTGACCCAAACCCTAACCCAAACCAAACCCTAACCCAAACCCTAACCCTAACCCTAAATCTAACTCTAACCCTAACCGCAAAACTAATTCTAACACAAAGCCTAACTCTAAACATACACCTAAACCTAACCCTAACCCTAACCGTAATCCACACCCAAACCCAAACACGAACACTAACCCTAACTCTAACCCTAACCCTAACCATAATCCAAACCCAATCCCAAACCCTAACCCTAACCCAAACCCTAACCCTAGGCTTCAACCTAACCCTAACACAAACCCAAACCCGAACCCTAACCCAGACTTTAACCCAACCCCTAACCGGAGCCCTAACCCTAACACAAAACATAACCCTACACCTAAGCCTTGCCCCTAACCCCAAACCCTAACCCTTTCCCTAAACCAAACCCTAACCCTAACCCAAAGCCTAACTCTAACCGTACCCGTACCCCTACCCCTAACCCTAACCTTAACCCAAACCCAAACGCCAACACTAACCCTAACCCAAAACCTAACACTAACCCTAACCCTAACCCTAAAACAAAACCAAAATCTAACCCTAACCCAAACCTAACACTAACCCTAAACCTAACACTAACCCTGACCCAAACCATACTCTAGCCGTAACCCTAAACAAACCCGAACCCTCACCCTAACACTAATCCTAACCCTAACACTAACCCTAACCCAAACCCTAACCCTAACCTAACCCAAAACCTAAATCTATCCCTAACCCTAACCCAAACTAAACCCTAACCCTAACGCTAACCCTAATCCTTACCCAAACCCAAACACTAATCCGAACCCTAACCCTAACCCTAACCCAAAACCTAACCCTAACCCTCACCCAAACCCTAACACTACCACTAAACCTAACCCTAAACCAAACCCAAATCCTAAACATAACCCTAACCCAAACACTAACCGTAACCCTAACCCTAAACCTAACTCTAACCCTAACCCTAACCCACAGCCTAACCCTAAACCTAACCCTAACCCAAACCCTAATGCTAAACCTAACCCTAACCCTAACATAAACCAAAAACCTAATCCTAACCCTAACCCTAACCCTAACGCAAACCCTAACTCTAACCCTAATGCTAACCCAAACCACAATCCTAACCCTAACCCAAACCCTAAACCTCACCCAAACCCGAACCCAAACCCTAATCCGGACACTAAACCTAACCCTAACCCTAACCTTAACCCAAACCCTAACCATAACCCTAACCCTAACACAAAACCTAACCCTAAACCTAAGCCTTATCCCTAACCGCAAACCGTAACCCTTTCCCTAAATCAAAGCCTAACCCTAACCCTAACATTAACCCTAACACTAACCCTAACCCTAACCCAAACCAAACCCTAACCCTCACCCTAACCCTAACACAAACTCTAACCCTAACCCAAAACAAAGCCTGACCATAACCCTTATCCACAAACCGAACCCTAAACCTAACCCTAACCCTAAATCAAAACCAAACCCTAACCCTAACCTTAACCCTAACCCTTAGCCTAACCCTAACACTAAACCAAAACCTAAACCTAACCCTAACCATAACCCTAACCCTAACCCAAACCCAAACCCTAACCATAACCCTAACCCTAACGCTAACCCAAATACAAACCCAAACCCTAACCCTAACCCAAACCCTAAACCTAACCCTAACCGTAACCCTAAACCTAAGCAAAATCCTAATCCTAACCGTAAACCTAAACCTAACCCTAAACATAACCCTAACCCAAACCCTAACCCTAATGCTAACCATAAATCTAACCCTAACACAAACCCTAAACCTAACCCTAAACCTAACCCTAACCCAAACCCTAACCCTAACCATAACCCTAACCCAAAACCTAAGCCTAATACTAACGCTAAACCAAATCTAACCCTAACCATAACCCTAACCCTAACCCTAAACTTAAACCTAACGCAAACCCAAACCCTAACCCTAACACTAACCCTAATACCAGCCCTAAACCAAACCAAACCCTAAACCTAACCCTAACCCTAACCCTAACCCTAACCCAAACCCTAATCCTAAACCTAACCAAAACCCTAACTCTAACCCTAAACCTAAACCAAACCCTAACCCTAACCCTAACCCTAACCCTAACCAAAACCTAACCCTAACACTAATCCTAACCCTAACCCAAAACCTAAACCTAACCTTACCCCAAACCCTACCACTAACGCTAATCCTAAATGTAAACCAAACCCTAACACTAACACTAACCCTAACCGTAACCCTAACCCAAACCCTAACCCTAAGCTTAATCCTAACCCTAACCCTAAACCTAACCCAACCCCTAACCCTAACCCTAATATTAACCCAAACCCTAACCCTAACCCAAACCAAACCCTAACC
>CM069530.1:1637500-1642500 GCA_035773235.1 Eospalax fontanierii | reverse complement strand
AACCCTAAATCTTACCTAACCCTAAACCTAATCCTAACCTTAACCCAAGCCCTACCCCTAACCCTAAATCTAACCCTAACCCAAACCGTAACCCTAACACTAACCCTAACACTAACCATAACCCAAACCAAACCCTAACCCTAACCCTAACCCTAACACAAATCAAACCCTAAAACTAACCCTAACCCTAACCCTAACCCTAACCCTAACCCTACCCTAAACCAAACCCTAACCCAAACCCTAACCCTAACCCTAACCCTAAACCTAACCCTAACCCTAACACTAACACTAACCATAAACCTAACCGCAACCATAACCCTATGCAAAACCCTATTCCTAACCGTAACCCTACCCCTAACCCTAAACCTAAACCTAACCCAAACCCAAAAACTAACCCTAACCATTGCGCTAAACCTAACCCAAACCCTAACCCTAACCCTAAACCTAACCCAAACCCAAACCCTAACCAGAACCCTAACCCTAACCCTAAACCTAATACTAACCCTAAACCAAATCCTAACCCTAACCCTAACCCTAACACCAGCCCTAAACCAAAGCAAACCCTAACCCTAACCCTAACTGTAACCCTAACCCAAACCCTAATCCTAACTCTAACCCAAACCCTAACTCTAACCCTAACCCTAAACCAAAACCTAACCCTAACCCTAATCCTAACCCTAACCCAAAACCTAACCCTAACCTTAACCCAAACCCTAACACTAACCCTTATCCTAACCGTAATCCAAACTCTAACACTAACCCTAACCCTAACCGTAACCCTAAACCTAACCCAAATCATAACCCTAAACCTAACCCAAACCCTAACCCTAACCCTAACCCTAACTCTAACCCTAACCCAAACCCTAACCCTAACAAAACCCTAACCCTAACCCTAACAATAACCCTAATCCTAAACCTAACCCTAATCATAACCCTAAACCTAACACAAACCCAAACCCTAACCAAAACCCTAACCTTAACCCTAACCCTAAACCTAACCCTAATCCTAAGCCTAAACCTAAACCTAACGCAAACCCAAACCCTAACCGTAACCCTAACCCTAACACCAGCCGTAACCCAAACCAAAACCTAACGCAACCCCTAACCCTCACCCTAACCCAAACCCTAACCCTAACCCTAACCCTAACACTAACCCTAATGCAAAGCAAACCCTAACCATAAACCTAACCCTACCCCTAACCCAAACCCAAAACCTAACCCTAACCCTAACCCTAACCGTAACCCAAAACCTAACCCTAACCCTAAATCTAACCCTAACCCTAACCCAAACCCTAACCCTAACCCTAACCCTAACCCTAACCAAACAGAAACCCTACCAATAACCCTATCCCTAACCCAAACCCTAACCCTAACCTAACCCTAAATCTAACCCTAACCCAAACCCTAACACTAACCCTAACCCTAACCCTAACCCTAACCGTAACCCTAAACAAAACCTAACCCTCACCCTAACCCAAACCCTAACTCTGACCCTCACCATAACCCAAACCGTAACCCTAACCCTAACCCTACCCCTAAACCAAACCCTAACACTAACCCTAACCCAAAACCTCATTCTAACCCTACCCCTAAACCAAACCCTAAATTTAAACCTAACGCTAACCCAAACCCAAACCCTAACCCTAACCCTAACCCAAACCAAACCCTAACCCAACACCTAACCCTAACAATAACCCTAACCCAAACCCTAACCCTAACCCTAACCCAAAGCCTAACTCTAACACTGCCCCTAACCCTAAACCTAACCCTAACCCAAAAGCTAACCCTAACCCAAAACCTAACACTAATCCTAAACCTAACCCTAAAACCAAACGAAACCCTAACAGTAACACTAACACTAACTCTAACTCTAATCCTAACCCTAAATCAAACCCAAACCCTAACCCTAAACCTAACCCTAACCCAAACCCAAACCCTAACTCGAAACTTAACCGTAACCCTAACCCAAACCCGAACCCTAACCCTAAACTTAAACCTAACCCTAAGCAAAACCCTAACCCTAACCCTAACCTTAACCCCAACCCAAACACAAACCCTAATCCTAACCCTAACCCTATCCCAAACCCTAACCCTAACCCAAACCGTAATCCTAACCCTAACCCTAAACCTAACCCTAAACCAAACCCTAACCCTAACCCTAAACTTAACCCTAACTCAAAACAAACCCTAACCATAACTCTAACACACAAACCGAACCATAACCTAACCCTAACCCTAAATCAAAACCCAAACCTAACCCTAAACTTAACCATAACCCTAACCCTAACACTAACCCTAAACCAAAACATAAACCTAAACCTAACACTAACCCTAACCCTAAGCCGAACACAAACCCTAACCCTAACACTAACCCTAACCCTAACCGTAACCCAAACAAAACCCAAACCCTAACCCTAACCCTAACCCTAACGCTAACCCAAATATAAACCCTAACCCTAACCCTAACCCAAACCCTAAACCTAACTCTAACCGTAACCCTAAACCTAAGCAAAACCCTAATCCTAACCGTAACCCTAACCCTAACCCTAAACCTAACCCTAACCCAAACCCTAACCCAAATGCTAACCGTAAATCTAACCCTAACACAAACCCTAAACCTAACCCTAAACCTAACCCTAATGCAAACCCTAACCCTAACCATAACCTTAACCCAAACCCTAACCCTAATACTAACCCTAAACCAAATCTAACCCTAACCCTAACCCTAACCCTAAACTTAAACCTAACGCAAACCCTAACCCTAACCCTAAACCTAACCCAAACCCTAATCCTAACCCTAACCCAAACCCTAACCCTAACCCTAACCCTAACCCAAACCCTAACCCTAACACTAACCCTAACCCAAACACCAGCCCTAATCCAAAGCAAAACCTAACCCTAACCCTAACCCTAACCCTAACCCTAACCCTAACCCTAACCCAAAACCTAACTATAACACTAAACCTAACCTTAACACTAACAATAACCCTAACCATAACCCTTAACCTAACCCAAATCCTAACCCTAAACCTAATACAAACCCTAACCCTAACTCTAACCCGAACCCTAACCAAAACCCTAAACCTAGCCCTAACCCTAACCCTAACACAAACACAAACCCTAACCCAAACACTAACCCTAACCCTAACCCTAACCCTAACCCAAAAACTAACCCTAATCATAACGCTAACCCTAACCCAAACCCTAACCCTAACCCTAAACCTAACCCTAACTCTAAACCTAACCCAAACCCTAACCCTAAATCTAACCCTAACCCAAACCCTAACCCTAACCCAAAACAAACTCTAACCCAACCCCTAACCCTAACCCTAAATCTAAACATAACCCTGACCCTAAAACTAACCATAACACAAAGCCTAACTCTAACCGTACTCCTAACCCTAACCCTAAACCTAAACATAATCCAAACCCTAACCCTAACACTAACCCTAACTCTAACTCTAACCCTAGCCCTAAACGAAACACAAACCCTAACCCTAACCCTAAGCAAAACCCTAATCCTAACTGTAACCCTAACCCTAACCCTAAACCTAACCCTAAACCTAACCCTACCCCAAACCCTAACCCTAACCCTAACCCTAACCCAAACCCTAACCCTAACAGTAACCCTAAGCCTAAACCAAACCCTAAACCTAATCCTAACCCAAACAACAGCCCTAACCCTAACCCTATCCCTAACTGAAACCCTATCCATTAACCTAACCCTAAACCAAACCCTAACCCTAAACCTAACCCTCACCCAAACCCAAACACTAACCCTAACACTAACCCTAACCCTTACCCTAACAAAACCCAAACCTTAACCCTAACCCTAACCCTAACCCAAATCCAAACCCTAAACCTAATCCTAACCCAAACCCTAAACCTAACCCTAACGGTAACCCTAACCCTAAGCAAAACCCTAATCCTAACCGCAACCCTAACTCTAACCCTAAACCTAACCCTAACCCAAACCCAAATCCTAACCCTAACCCAAACCCTAACCCTAACCTTAATCATAACCCTAACCCTAAACCTAACCCAACCCCTAACCCTAACCCTAATCGTAACCCAAACACTAACCCTAACCCAAACCAAATCCTAACCCTATCCCTAACCCTAACCCTAACCCAAGCCCTAACACTAACACGAACCCTAACACTAAACCTAACCGTAACCCAAACCCTAACCCTAACCCTAAATCTAACTCTAACCTAAAAGTAAAACTAACCCTAATTGCCTAACTCTAAACATACACCTAACCCTAACCCTAACCCTAACCATAATCCAAACCCAAACCCAAACACTAAAACTAACCCTAACTCTAACCCTAACCCTAACCAAAATCCAAACCCAAACCCAAACCCTAACCCTAACCCAAACCCTAACCCTAAGCCTAAACGTAACCCTAACACAAACCGAAACACTAACCCTAACCCTAACCTTAACCCAAACCATACCCCTAACTCTAAATCTAACCCTAACCCAAACCATAACCCTAACACTAACCCTAACACTAACGCTAAACCAAACCAAACCCTAACCCTAACACTAACCCTAACCCTAACATTAACCTTAACACAAATCAAACCCTAAACCTAACCATAACCCTAACCCAAACCGTAACCCTAATATTAACCCTAAACCAAATCCTAACCCTAACCCTAACCCTAACACCAGCCCTAAACCAAACCAAACCCTAACCCTAACTCTAACCGTAAGCCTAACCCTAACCCTAACCCAAAACCTAACCCTAACCCTAATCCTAACCCTAACCCAAAACCTAATCCTAAGCTTAACCCAAACCCTAACACTAACCCTAATCCTAAGCGTAAACCAAACCCTAACACCAACCCTATCCCTAACCGTAATCCTAAACCTAACCCAAATCATAACCCTAAACCTAACCCAAACCCTAACCCTAACCCTAACCCAAAAACTAACCCTAACCATAACGCTAACCCTAACCCAAACCCTAAACCTAACCCTAAACCTAACCC
>CM069530.1:1627500-1632500 GCA_035773235.1 Eospalax fontanierii | reverse complement strand
ACCCAAACAATAACCGTAACCCTAACCCTAACCCAAACCCTAACCCTCACCCTAACCCAAACCCTAACTCTATCCCCACCCCTAACCCAAACCCTAAACTTAACCCTAACCCTAACCCAAACCCTAACCCTAACACTCACCCTAACCCAAACCAAACCCTAACCCAAAACTTAACCCTAACCCTAACTCTAACCCAAACCCTAACCTTAACTCTATCCTTAAAACTATACCTAACCCTAACCCTAACCGTAACCCAAAGACTAACCCTAACCCTAACCCAAACCCAAATCCTAACCCTAACCCAAACCCTAAACTTTATCTTAATCCTAACACTAACCCTAAACCTAACCCAACCCCTAACCCTAAACCTAATCGTAACCCAAACCCTAACCCTAACCCAAACCAAATCCTAACCCTAACCGTAACCCTAACCTTAACCCAAACCCTAACCCTAAACCTAACCCAAACCCTAACCCTAACCCTAACCCTAACCCTAACCCTAAGCCAAACCCAAACCCTAACACTAACACTAACCCTAACCCTAACCCTAACAATAACCCAAAAACTAACCCTAACCATAACGCTAACCCTAACCCTAACCCTAACCCTAACCCTAACCCTAAATCTAACCCTAACCCTAACCCAAACCCTAACCCTAACCCTAACCCTAAACCTAACCAAACCCAAACCCTTACCCTAACCCTAAACCTAAACCAAACCCTAACCCTAACCGTAAATCTAACCCTAACCCAAAACCTAACACTAACCCTAACCCTAACCCTAACCCAAACCAAACCCTAAACGTAAGGGGAAATAAAACCCTAACCCTCACCTTAACGCAAACGCTGACTCTGACACTCACCCTAACTCAGACCCTAACCCTTACCCTAACCCTAACCCAAACGCTCACTCTAACCCCAGGCCTAACACAAACCTTAAACTTAACCTTAACCCTAACCCAAAACCTAAACCCTAAACGTAACCTTTACCCAAACCAAACACTAACCCATCACCTAACCCTAATCGTAACCCTAACCCAAAAACTAACCGTAACCCTAACCCTAAACCAAACCCTAATCCTCACCCTAACCCAAACCCTAACTCTAACCCCACCCCTAAACCAAACCCTAAACTTAACCCTAACCCTAACCCAAAACCAAAACTTAACCCTTACCCTAACCCAAACCAAACCCTAACCCAACACCTAACCCTAACCCTAACTCTAACCCAAACCCTAACCTTAACTCTAACCCTAAACCTAAACCTAACCCTAACCCTAACCCAAAGCCTAACCCTAACCCTAACCCAAACCCAAATCCTAACCCTAACCCAAACCCTAACCTTTACCTTAATCCTAACCCTAACCCTAAACCTAACCCAACCCCTAACCCTAAACCTAATCGTAACCCAAACCCAAACCCTAACCCAAAAGAAATCCTAATCCTAACCCTAACCCTAACCCTAACCCTAACCCAAACCCTAACCCTAAACCTAACCCAAACCCTAACCCTAATCCTAACCCTAACCCTAAGCCAAACCCAAACCCTCATACTAACACTTACCCTAATCCTAACCCTAACCCTAAACCAACCTGAAACCTAAACCCTAACCCTAAACTGAACCCTAAACTTAACCAAAACCCTAACCCTATCCCTAAATCTAAACCTAACGCAATTCCCAAAACCTAAGAGTAACCCTAACCCTAACACCAGCCCTAACCCAAACCAAAACCTAACGCAACCCCTAACCCTCACCCTAACCCAAACCCTAACGCTAACCCTAACCCAAACACTAACCGTAACCCAAAGTAAACCCTAACCATAAACCTAACCCTACCCCTAACCCAATCCCAAACCCTAACCCTAACCCTAAACCTAACCCTAACCCAAACCCTAACCCTAACCCTAAATCTAACCCTAACCCTAACCCAAAACCTAACCCTAACCCTAACACTAACCCTAAGCCTAACCAAACCCAAACCCTTACCATAACCCTAAACCTAAACCAAACCCTAACCCTAACCGTAAATCTAACCCTAACCCAAAACCTAACACTAACCCTAACCCTAACCCTAACCCAAATCAAACCCTAACCGTAACCCTAAATAAAACCCTTACCCTCACCTTAACCCAAACCCTAACTCTGACACTCACCCTAAACCAGACCCTAACCCTCACCCTAACCCTAACCCAAACACTAACTGTAACCCCAGCCCTAACCCAAACCCTAAACTTAACCCTAACCCTAACCCAAACCTAAACCCTAACCCTAACATTAACCCAAACCAAAGCCTAACCCATCACCTAACCCTAACCGTAACCCTAACCCAAACCCTAACCCTAACCGTAACTCTAACACCAACCCTAACCCAAACCAAATCCTAACCCTAACCCTAACCCTAACCCTAATCCAAAGCTTAACTCTAACCCTACCCCTACCCCTACACCTAACCCTAACCCTAACCCAAACCCAAACGCCAACACTAACCCTAACAAAAACCTAACACTAACCCTAACCCAAACCATACTCTAGCCGTAACCCTAAACAAACCCTAACCCTCACCCTAACACTAATCCTAACCCTAACCCTAACCCTAACTCAAACCCTAAAACTAACCCTAACCCAAACCCTAAATCTATCCCTAACCCTAACCCAAACCAAACCCTAACACTAACGCTAACCCTAATCCTTACCCAAACCAAAACACTAAACCGAACCCTAACCCTAACCCTAACCCAAAACCTAACCCTAACCCTCACCCAAACCCTAACACTACCACTAACCCTAACCCTAAACCAAACCCAAATCGTAAACTTAACCCTAACCCAAAGACTAACCGTAACCCTAACCCTAACCCCAACATTAACCCTAACCCTAACCCAAAACCTAACCCTAAACCTAACCCTAACCCAAACCCTAATGTTAAACCTAACCCTAACCCTAACATAAACCAAAAACCTAACTCTAACCCTAACCCTAACCCTAACCCAAACCCTAACTCTAACCCTAATGCTAACCCAAACCCTGAACCTAACCCTAACCCAAACCCTAAACCTAACACAAACCCAAACCCAAACCATAAACCGAACACTAAACCTAACCCTAACCCTAACCTTAACCCAAACCCTAACCGTAACCCTAACCCTAACACAAAACCTAACCCTAAACCTAAGCCGTATCCCTAACCCCAAACCGTAACCCTTTCCCTAAACCAAAGCCTAACCCTAACCCTAACATTCACCCTAACACTAACCCTAACCCTAACCCAAACCAAACCCTAACCCTCATCCTAACCCTAACACAAACTCTAACCCTAACCCAAAACAAACCCTGACCATAACCCTTACCCACAAACCGAACCCTAAACCTAACCCTAACCCTAAATCAAAATCCAAACCCTAACCCTAAACTTAATCCTAACCCTAACCCTAACCCTAACTCTAAACCAAAACCTAAACCTAACCCTAACCTTAGCCCTAACCCTAACCCAAACCCAAACCCTAACCATAACCCTAACTCTAGCGCTAAACCAAATACAAACCCAAACCCTAGCCCTAACACAACCCTAAACCTAACCCTAACCGTAACCCTAACCCTAAGCAAAACCCTAATCCTAACCGTAAACCTAACCCTAAACCTAAACCTAACCTTAACCCAAACACTAACTCTAATGCTAACCATAAATCTAACCCTAACACAAACCCTAAACCTAACCCTCAACCTAACCCTAACCCAAACCCTAACCCTAACCATAACCCTAAACCAAAGCCTAACCCTAATACTAACCCTAAACCAAATCTAACCCTAACCCTAACCTTAACCGTAACCCTAAACTTAAACCTAACGCAAACCCAAACCCTAACGCTAACACTAACCCTAACACCAGCCCTAAACCAAACCAAACCCTAACCCTAACCCTAACCCTATCCCTAACCCAAACCCTAATCCTAACCCTAACCCTAACCCTAACCCTAACCCAAACCCTAACCCTAACCCTAACCCTAACCCCAACCCTAACCCCAAACCTAAACCCAACCCTAAACCAAACCCTAACCCTAACCCTAAACCTAAATCTAACCCTAACCCAAACCCTAACCCTAACCCAAACCAAACCCTAACCCAAACCCTAACCCTAACCCTAAATCTAACTCTAACCCTAACCGTAAAACTAACTCTAACCCAAAGCCTAACTCCAAACATACACCTAATCCTATCCCTAACCCTAACCACAATTCAAACCCAAACCCAAACACTAACACTAACCCTAACTCTAACCCTAACCCTAACCAAAATCCAAACCCAAAGCCAAACCCTAACCCTAACGCAAACCCTGACCCTAAGCCTTAACCTATCCCTATCACAGACCCAAACCTTAACCCTACCCCTAACATTAAACCAACCCCTACCGATAACCCAAAATCTACCCCTAATCCAAAATCCAACTCTAACCCTAACCCTAACACTAACCCAACCCAAACCAAACCCTAACCGTAACACTAAATCAAACCCTTACCCTTAACTTAACCCAAACCCTAACTCTGACACTCTCCCTAACCCAGAATCTAACCCTAACCCTAACCTAAACCCTAACCCTAATCCTAACCCAAACCCTAACTCTAACCCCACCCCTAACCCAAACCCTAAACTTAACCCTAACCCTAACCCAAACCCAAACCCTAACCCTAACCTTAACCCAAACCAAACCCTAACGCAACACCTAAACCTAATCCTAACCCTAAACCAAACCCTAACCATAACTCTAACTCTAACACTAACCCTAACACAAACCAAATCCTAACCCTAACACTAACCCTAACCCAAAGCCTAAATCGAACCCTACCCCTAAACCTAACCCTAAACATAACCCAAACCCAAACGCCAACACTAACACTAACCCAAAACCTAACACTAACCCTCACCCTAACCCTAAACGAAAACCAAAACCTAACCTTAACACTAACCCTAACTCTAACTCTAACCCTAACCCTAAACGAAAACCA
>CM069530.1:1620000-1622500 GCA_035773235.1 Eospalax fontanierii | reverse complement strand
CAAACCCTAACCCTAAGCCTAAACCTAACCCTAACACAAACCCAAATCCGAACCCTAACCCTAAACTTAACCCAAGCCCTACCCCTAACCCTAAATCTAACCCTAACCCAAACCGTAACCCTAACACTAACCCTAACCCAAACCAAACCCTAACCCTAACCCTAACCCTAACCCTAACCCTAACCCTAACACAAATCAAACCCTAAACCTAACCCTAACCCTAAACCTAACCCAAACCCAAACCCTAACCAAAACCCTAACCTTAACCCTAACCCTAATCCAAACCCTAAATCTAAACCTAACGCAATCCCAAACCCTAACCATAACCCTAACCCTAACACCAGCCCTAACCCAAAACAAACCCTAACGCAACCCCTAACCCTCACCCTAACCCAAACCCTAACACTAACCCTAACCCTAACACTAACCCTAATGCAAAGCAAACCCTACCCATAAACTTAACCCTACCCCTAACCCAAACCCTAACCCTAACCCTGACCGAAACCTTAACCGAAAACCTAATCATAACCCAAACCCTAACCCTAACCCAAACCAAATCCTAACCCTATCCCTAACCCTAACCCTAACCCAAACCCTAACCCTAATTCTAAGCCAAACCCTAACTCTAACCTTAACCCTAACCCAAACCCAAACACTAACCCTAACCCTAACCCTAACCCTAACATAAAGACTAACCCTAACCCAAACCCTAACCTTAACCTTAAACCTAACCCTAACCCTAAACCTAACCCAACCCCTAACACTAATCCTAATCATAACCCAAACCCTAACCCTAACCCAAACCAAATCCTAAACCTAACCCTAAGCCTAACCCTAACCCAAACCCTAACCCTAACCCTAACCCAAACCTAACACTAAACCTAACCCTAACACTAACCCTAACACTAACCCTAAGCCAAACCCAAACCCGAACACTAACACTAACGCTAATCCAAACCCTAACACTAAACCAAACCGAAATCCAAACCCTAACACAAAACTGAACTCTAAACTTAACCCAAACCCTAACCCTAACCCTAAATCTAAACCTAACGCAGTTCCCAAACCCTAACCGTAACCCTAACCCTAACACCAGCCCTAACGCAAACCAAACCCTAAACCAACCCCTAACCCTAACACTGACCCAAACCCCAACACTAACACTAACCCTAACCCTAACCCAAGCCCTAAACTTTACCCTAACCCTAACCATAACACAAACCAAACCCTAACCCTAACCCTAACTCTAAACCTAATCCAAACCCAAACCCTAACCAAAACCCTAACCCTAACCCTAACCCTAACCCTAATCCTAACCCTAAACCTAAACCTAACGCAAACCCAAACCCTAACCGTAACCCTAACCCTAACACCAGCCCTAACCCAAACCAAACCCTAACGCAACCCCTAACCCTCACCCTAACCCAAACCCTAACCCTAACCCTAACCGTAACACTAACCCTAACCCAAAGCAAACCGTAACCATAAACCTAACCCTACACCTAACCCACACCCAAACCCTTACCCTAGCCCTAAACCAAACCCCTACCCAAACCCTAACCCTAACCCTAAATCTAACCCTAACCCTAACCCAAACGCTAACCCTAACCCTAACACTAACCCTAACCAAACCCAAACCCTAAACCTAACCATAACACTAACCCAAACCCTAACCCTAACCGTAAATCTAACACTAACCCAAACCCTAACCCTAACGCTAACCATAAATCTAACACTAACCCAAACCCTAAAGCTAACCCTAAACCTAACCCTATCCCAAACCCTAACCCTAACCCTAACCCAAACCCTAACCCTAACACTAACCCTAACCCTAAACCAAACCCTAACCCTAACCCTAACCCAAACACCAGCCCTAACCCAAAGCAAACCCTAACCCAAACCCAAACCCTAAACCTAAACCTAAACCTAACCCCAACCCAAACCCTAACCCTAACCCTAAATCTAACCCTAACCCTAACCCAAACCCTACCCTTAACCTTAAACCTAACCCTAACGCTAAACCTAACCCAACCCCTAACCCTAATCCTAATTATAACCCAAACCCTAACCCTAACCCAAACCAAATCCTAACCCTAACCCTAATCCTAACCCTAACCCAAACCCTAACCCTAACCCTAACCCAAACCTAAAACTAAACGTAACCCTAACACTAACCTTAACACTAACCCTAAGCCAAACCCAAACCCTAACACTAACACTAACGCTAATCCAAACCCTAACCCTAAACCAAAACGAAACCCAAACCCTAACCCTAAACTGAACCCTAAACTTAACCCAAACCCGAACCCTAACCCTAAATCTAAACCTAACGCAATTCCCAAACCCTAACCGTAACCCTAACCCTAACACCAGCCCTAACCCAAACAAAACCCTATCCCAGCCCCTAACCCTAACACTGACCCAAACCCTAACACTAACACTAACCCTAACCCTAACCCAAGCCCTAACCTTTACCCTAACCCTAACCCTAACCCTAACA
>CM069530.1:1600000-1607500 GCA_035773235.1 Eospalax fontanierii | reverse complement strand
CTAACCCTAACCAAACCCAAACCCTAAACCTAAGCCTAACAGAAACCCAAACCCTAACCCTAACCGTAAATCTAACGCTAACCCAAAACCTAACACTAACCCTAACCCTAAGACTAACCCTAACCCAAACCAAACTCTAACCCTCACATTAACCCAAACCCTAACTCTGACCCTCACCCTAACCCAGACATTAACTCTAAACCTAACCCTACCCCTAACCCAAAACCTAACTCTAACCCCACCCCTAACCCAAACCCTAAACTTAACCCTAACCCTAACCCAAAACCAAACCCTAACCCTCACCCTAACCCAAACCAAACTCTAACCCAACACCTAACCCTAAACCTAACTCTAACCCAAACCCTAACCCTAACCCTAACCCTAACACTAATCCTAACCCTAACCCAAAACCTAACCCTAACCTTAACCCAAACCCTAACACTAACGCTAACCCTAACCGTAAACCAAACGCTAACACTAACACTAACGCTAAGCGTAAACCTAAACCTAACCCAAATCCTAACCCTAAACCTAACCCAAACCCTAACCCTAACCCTAACTCTAACCCTAACCCAAACCCTAACCCTAGCCCTAACCCTAACCCTAACACAAACACAAACACAAACCCTAACGCAAACACAAACCCTAACCCTAACCCTAACCCAAACCCAAAAACTAACCCTAACCATAGCGCTAACCCTAACTCAAACCCTAACCCTAACCCTAAACCTAACCCAAACCCTAACCCTAAACCTAACCCTAACTCTAACCCAAACCCAAACCATAACCCTAGCCCTAACACTAACCCTAACCCTAAGCAAAACCCTAATCCTAACCGTAATGCTACCCCTAACACTAAACCTAACCCTGACCCTAACCCTAACCCAAAGACTAACCCTAACCCTAACCCTAACCCAAATCCAAATCCTAACCCTAACCCAAACCAAAACCCTAACCTTAATCCTAACCCTAACCCTAAACCTAACTCAACCCCTAACCCTAATCCTAATCGTAACCCAAACCCTAACCCTAACCCAAACCAAATCCTAACCCTATCCCTAACCCTAGCCGTAACCCAAGCCCTAACCCTAACCCGAACCCTAACCCAAACCCTAACCCTAACCCTAAATTTAACTCTTACCCTAACCGTAAAACTAACTCTAACACAAAGCGTAACTCCCAACATACACCTAAACCTAACCCTAACCCTAACCATAATTCAAACCCAAACCCAAACACTAACACTAACCCTAACCCCAACCCTAACCCTAACCCTAACCCAAACCCTATCTCTAACCCAAACCCTAACCCTAAGCCTAAACCTAACCCTAACACAAACCCAAACCCTAACCCTAACCCTATCCTTAACCCAAGCCCTACCCCTAACCGTAAATCTAACCCTAACCCAAACTGTAACCCTAACACTAACCCTAACCCAAACCAAACCCTAACCCTAACCCTAACACTAACCCTAACCCTAACCCTAACCCTAACCCTAACCCTAACCCTAACCCTAACCCTAACACAAAACAAAACCTAAACCTAACCCTAACCCTAAACCTAACCCAAACCCAAACCCTAACCAAAACCCTAACCTTAACCCTAACCCTAACCCTAATTCAAACCCTAAATCTAAACCTAAGGAAAACCCAAACCCTAAACGCAACCCTAACCCTAACACCAGCCCTAACGCAAACCAAACCATAACGCAACCCCTAAACCTCACCCTGACCCAAAAACTAACCTTACCCCTAACCCAAACCCAAATCCTAACCCTAACCCAAACCCTAACCTTAACCTTAATCCTAACCCTAACACTAAACCTAACCCAACCCCTAACCCTAAACCTAATCGTAACCCAAACCCTAACCCTAACCCAAACCAAATCCTAACCCTAAACCTAACCCTAACCCAAACCAAACCCTAACCGTAAGCCTAAATCAAACCCTAAACCTCACATTAACCGAAACCCTAACTCTTACCCTCACCCTAACCCAGACCCTAACCCTAAACCTAACCCTACCCCTAACCCAAACCCTAACCATAACCCTAACCCAAACCCTAACTCTAACCCCACCCCTAACCCAAACCCTAAACTTAACCCTAACCCTAACCCAAAACCAAACCCTAACCCTCACCCTAACCCAAACCAAACACTAACCCTCACCACAACCCTAACCCTAACCCTAACCCAAAACCTAACCCTAACCCTAATCCTAAACCTAACCCAAAACCTAACCCTAACCTTAACCCAAACCCTAACACTAACGCTAACCCTAACCGTAAACCAAACCCTAACACTAACACTAACCCTAAGCGTAACCCTAAACCTAACACCAGCCCTAACCCAAACCAAACCCTAATGCAACCCCTAACCCTCACCCTAACCCAAACCCTAACCCTAACCCTAACCCTAACACTAACCCTAACCCAAAGCAAACCCTAACCATAAACCTAACGCTACACCTAACCCAAACCCAAACCCTAACCATAACCCTAAACCTAACCCCAACCCAAACCCTAACCCCAACCCTAAATCTAACCCTAACCCTAACCCAAACGCTAACACTAACCCTAACACTAACCCTAACCCTAACACTAACCCGAACCCTAACCCTAAACCTAACCCTAACCCAAACCCTAACCCTAACACTAACCCTAAATCTTACCTAACCCAAACCCTAACCCTAACACTAACCCTAACACTAACCCTAACCAAACCCAAACCCTAAACCTAACCCTAACACTAACCCAAACCATAACCCTAACCGTAAATCTAACGCTAACCCAAAACCTAACACTAACCCTAACCCTAAGACTAACCGTAATCCAACCCAAACCCTAACCGTAACCCTAAATCAAACCCTAACCCTCACATTAACTAAAACCCTAACTCTGACCCTTACCTTAACCCAGACCCTAACCCTAAACCTAACCCTACCCCTACCCCAAACCCTAACCCTAACCCTAACCCAAACCCTAACTCTAACCCCACCCCTAACCCAAACCCTAAACTTAACCCTAACCCTAACCCAAAACCAAACTCTAACCCTCACCCTAACCCAAACCAAACCCTAACCCAACACCTAACCCTAACTGTAACCCTAACCCAAACCCTAACCAAAACCCTAACTCTAACACCAACCTTAACCCAAAACAAATCCTAACCCTAACCCTAACCCTAACCCTAACCCTAAACCAAAGCCTAACTCTAACCCTACCCCTACCCCTACCCCTAACCCTAACCCTAACCCAAACCCAAACGCCAATACTAATCCTAACCCAAAACCTAACACTAACCCTAACCTTAACCCTAAACCAAAACCAAAATCTAACCCTAATCCAAACCCTAACACTAACCCTAAACCTAACAATAACCCTAACCCAAACCATACTCTAGCCGTAACCCTAAACAAACCCTACCCCTCAGCCTAACACTAATACTAACCCTAACGCTAACCCTAACCCAAACCCTAACCCTAACCCTAACCCAAAACCTAAATCTATCCCTAACCCAAACCCAAACTAAACCCTAACCCTAACGCTAACCCTAATCCTTACCCAAACCCAAACACTAACCCGAACACTAACCCTAACCCTAACCCAAAACCTAACCCTAAATCTCAAGCAAACCCTAACACTACCACTAACCCGAACCCTAAACCAAACCCAAATCCTAAACATAACCCTAACCCAAACGCTAACCCTAACCCTAACCCTCTAACCCTAACCCCAACCCTATCCCTAACCCTAGCCGTAACCCAAGCCCTAACCCTAACCCGAACCCTAACCCAAACCCTAACCCTAACCCTAAATCTAACTCTAACCCTAACCGTAAAACTAACTCTAACACAAAGCGTAACTCCCAACATACACCTAAACCTAACCCTAACCCTAACCATAATTCAAACCCAAACCCAAACACTAACACTAACCCTAACCCCAACCCTAACCCTAACCCTAACCCAAACCCTATCTCTAACCCAAACCCTAACCCTAAGCCTAAACCTAACCCTAACACAAACCCAAACCCTAACCCTAACCCTATCCTTAACCCAAGCCCTACCCCTAACCGTAAATCTAACCCTAACCCAAACTGTAACCCTAACACTAACCCTAACCCAAACCAAACCCTAACCCTAACCCTAACACTAACCCTAACCCTAACCCTAACCCTAACCCTAACCCTAACCCTAACCCTAACACAAATCAAAACCTAAACCTAACCCTAACCCTAAACCTAACCCAAACCCAAACCCTAACCAAAACCCTAACCTTAACCCTAACCCTAACCCTAATTCAAACCCTAAATCTAAACCTAAGGAAAACCCAAACCCTAAACGCAACCCTAACCCTAACACCAGCCCTAACCCAAACCAAACCATAACGCAACCCCTAAACCTCACCCTGACCCAAAAACTAACCCTACCCCTAACCCAAACCCAAATCCTAACCCTAACCCAAACCCTAACCTTAACCTTAATCCTAACCCTAACACTAAACCTAACCCAACCCCTAACCCTAAACCTAATCGTAACCCAAACCCTAACCCTAACCCAAACCAAATCCTAACCCTAAACCTAACCCTAACCCAAACCAAACCCTAACCGTAACCCTAAATCAAACCCTAAACCTCACATTAACCGAAACCCTAACTCTTACCCTCACCCTAACCCAGACCCTAACCCTAAACCTAACCCTACCCCTAACCCAAACCCTAACCATAACCCTAACCCAAACCCTAACTCTAACCCCACCCCTAACCCAAACCCTAAACTTAACCCTAACCCTAACCCAAAACCAAACCCTAACCCTCACCCTAACCCAAACCAAACACTAACCCTCACCACAACCCTAACCCTAACCCTAACCCAAAACCTAACCCTAACCCTAATCCTAAACCTAACCCAAAACCTAACCCTAACCTTAACCCAAACCCTAACACTAACGCTAACCCTAACCGTAAACCAAACCCTAACACTAACACTAACCCTAAGCGTAACCCTAAACCTAACACCAGCCCTAACCCAAACCAAACCCTAATGCAACCCCTAACCCTCACCCTAACCCAAACCCTAACCCTAACCCTAACCCTAACACTAACCCTAACCCAAAGCAAACCCTAACCATAAACCTAACGCTACACCTAACCCAAACCCAAACCCTAACCATAACCCTAAACCTAACCCCAACCCAAACCCTAACCCCAACCCTAAATCTAACCCTAACCCTAACCCAAACGCTAACACTAACCCTAACACTAACCCTAACCCTAACCCTAACCCGAACCCTAACCCTAAACCTAACCCTAACCCAAACCCTAACCCTAACCCTAACCCTAAATCTTACCTAACCCAAACCCTAACCCTAACACTAACCCTAACACTAACCCTAACCAAACCCAAACCCTAAACCTAACCCTAACACTAACCCAAACCATAACCCTAACCGTAAATCTAACGCTAACCCAAAACCTAACACTAACCCTAACCCTAAGACTAACCGTAATCCAACCCAAACCCTAACCGTAACCCTAAATCAAACCCTAACCCTCACATTAACTAAAACCCTAACTCTGACCCTTACCTTAACCCAGACCCTAACCCTAAACCTAACCCTACCCCTACCCCAAACCCTAACCCTAACCCTAACCCAAACCCTAACTCTAACCCCACCCCTAACCCAAACCCTAAACTTAACCCTAACCCTAACCCAAAACCAAACTCTAACCCTCACCCTAACCCAAACCAAACCCTAACCCAACACCTAACCCTAACTGTAACCCTAACCCAAACCCTAACCAAAACCCTAACTCTAACACCAACCTTAACCCAAAACAAATCCTAACCCTAACCCTAACCCTAACCCTAACCCTAAACCAAAGCCTAACTCTAACCCTACCCCTACCCCCACCCCCAACCCCAACCCCAACCCAAACCCAAACCCCAACACTAATCCTAACCCAAAACCTAACACTAACCCTAACCTTAACCCTAAACCAAAACCAAAATCTAACCCTAATCCAAACCCTAACACTAACCCTAAACCTAACAATAACCCTAACCCAAACCATACTCTAGCCGTAACCCTAAACAAACCCTAACCCTCAGCCTAACACTAATACTAACCCTAACGCTAACCCTAACCCAAACCCTAACCCTAACCCTAACCCAAAACCTAAATCTATCCCTAACCCAAACCCAAACTAAACCCTAACCCTAACGCTAACCCTAATCCTTACCCAAACCCAAACACTAACCCGAACACTAACCCTAACCCTAACCCAAAACCTAACCCTAAATCTCAAGCAAACCCTAACACTACCACTAACCCGAACCCTAAACCAAACCCAAATCCTAAACATAACCCTAACCCAAACGCTAACCCTAACCCTAACCCTCTAACCCTAACCCCAACCCTAACCCTAACCCTAACCCTATCCCTAACCCTAACCCTAACCCTAACCCTAACCCTAACCCTAACCCTAACCCTAACGCAAACCCTAACCCTAACCCTAAATCTAACCCTAACCCAAACCCTAACACTAACCCTAAACCTAACACTAACCCTAACCCAAACCAAACCCAAACGGTAACCCTAAACAAATCCTAACCCTCACCCTAACCCAAATCCTAACTCTGACCCTCAACATAACCCAAACCCTAACCCTAACCCTAACCCAAACCAAACCCTAACCCAACACCTAACCCTAACAATAACCCTAACCCAAACCCTAACCCTAACCCTAATCCAAAGCCTAACTCTAACACTGGCCCTAACCCTAAACCTAACCCTAACCCAAAACCTAACCCTAACCCAAAACCTAACACTAATCCTAAACCTAACCCTAAAACAAAACCAAACCCTAACAGTAACACTAACACTAACTCTAACTCTAATCCTAACCCTAAACCAAACCCAAACCCTAACCCTAAACCTAACCCTAACCCAAACCCTAACCCTAACCCTAAACTTAAACCTAACCCTAAGCAAAACCCTAACCCTAACCCTAACCTTAACCCTAACTCAAACACAAACCCTAATCCTAACCCTAACCCTAACCCAAACCCTAACCCTAACCCAAACGCTAACCCTAACCCTAACCATAAACCTAACCCAACCCCTAACCCTAACCCAAACAAAAACCCTAACCTTAATCCTAAACCTAACCCTAAACCTAACCCAACTCCTAACCCTAACGCTAATCGTAACCCAAACTCTAACCCTAACCCTAAACCTAACCCTAACCCAAACCCTTACCCTAACCCTAAATCTAACCCTAACCCTAAATATAACCTTAACCCTAACCCTAACCCTAACCCTAACCAAACCCAAACCCTAACCCTAACCCTAACCCCAACCCTAACCCTAACCGTAAATCTAACCCTAACCCTAACACTAACCCTAACCCAAACCAAACCCTAACCGTAACCCTAAATCAAACCCTTACCCTCACCTTAACCCAAAACCTAACTCTGACACTCACCCTAACCCAGACCC
>CM069530.1:1592500-1595000 GCA_035773235.1 Eospalax fontanierii | reverse complement strand
ACGCAAACCCTAACTCTAACCCTAATGCTAACCCAAACCACAATCCTAACCCTAACCCAAACCCTAAACCTCACCCAAACCCGAACCCAAACCCTAATCCGGACACTAAACCTAACCCTAACCCTAACCTTAACCCAAACCCTAACCATAACCCTAACCCTAACACAAAACCTAACCCTAAACCTAAGCCTTATCCCTAACCGCAAACCGTAACCCTTTCCCTAAATCAAAGCCTAACCCTAACCCTAACATTAACCCTAACACTAACCCTAACCCTAACCCAAACCAAACCCTAACCCTCACCCTAACCCTAACACAAACTCTAACCCTAACCCAAAACAAAGCCTGACCATAACCCTTATCCACAAACCGAACCCTAAACCCAACCCTAACCCTAAATCAAAACCAAACCCTAACCCTAACCTTAACCCTAACCCTTAGCCTAACCCTAACACTAAACCAAAACCTAAACCTAACCCTAACCATAACCCTAACCCTAACCCAAACCCAAACCCTAACCATAACCCTAACCCTAACGCTAACCCAAATACAAACCCAAACCCTAACCCTAACCCAAACCCTAAACCTAACCCTAACCGTAACCCTAAACCTAAGCAAAATCCTAATCCTAACCGTAAACCTAAACCTAACCCTAAACATAACCCTAACCCAAACCCTAACCCTAATGCTAACCATAAATCTAACCCTAACACAAACCCTAAACCTAACACTAAACCTAACCCTAACCCAAACCCTAACCCTAACCATAACCCTAACCCAAAACCTAAGCCTAATACTAACGCTAAACCAAATCTAACCCTAACCATAACCCTAACCCTAACCCTAAACTTAAACCTAACGCAAACCCAAACCCTAACCCTAACACTAACCCTAATACCAGCCCTAAACCAAACCAAACCCTATACCTAACCCTAACCCTAACCCTAACCCTAACCCAAACCCTAATCCTAAACCTAACCAAAACCCTAACTCTAACCCTAAACCTAAACCAAACCCTAACCCTAACCCTAACCCTAACCCTAACCAAAACCTAACCCTAACACTAATCCTAACCCTAACCCAAAACCTAAACCTAACCTTACCCCAAACCCTACCACTAACGCTAATCCTAAATGTAAACCAAACCCTAACACTAACACTAACCCTAACCGTAACCCTAACCCAAACCCTAACCCTAAGCTTAATCCTAACCCTAACCCTAAACCTAACCCAACCCCTAACCCTAACCCTAATATTAACCCAAACCCTAACCCTAACCCAAACCAAACCCTAACCCTATCCCTAACTCCAACCCTAACCCAAACCCTAACACTAACCCGAACCCTAACCCTAAACCTAACCCTGACCCAAACCCTAACCCAAACCAAACCCTAACCCAAACCCTAACCCTAAACCTAAATCTAACTCTAACCCTAACCGCAAAACTAATTCTAACACAAAGCCTAACTCTAAACATACACCTAAACCTAACCCTAACCCTAACCGTAATCCACACCCAAACCCAAACACGAACACTAACCCTAACTCTAACCCTAACCCTAACCATAATCCAAACCCAATCCCAAACCCTAACCCTAACCTAAACCCTAACCCTAAGCTTCAACCT
Source organism: Eospalax fontanierii (assembly GCA_035773235.1). NCBI lineage: Eukaryota > Metazoa > Chordata > Mammalia > Rodentia > Spalacidae > Eospalax > Eospalax fontanierii. Next base: position 1,593,373 of record CM069530.1, on the reverse strand, counting down.
AACCCTAACACAAACCCAAACCCTAACCCTAACCCTAACCCTAACCCTAACCCTAACCAAAACCTAACCCTAACACTAATCCTAACCCTAACCCAAAACCTAAACCTAACCTTACCCCAAACCCTAACACTAACGCTAATCCTAAATGTAAACTAAACCCTAACACTAACACTAACCCTAACTGTAACCCTAAACCTAACCCAAATCCTAAACCTAAACCTAACCCAAACCCTAAAACTAACCCTAACCCTAACTCTAACCCTAACCCAAACCCTAACCCTAGCCCTAACCCTAACCCTAACCCTAACACAAACACAAACCCTAACCCAAACACTAACCCTAAACCTAACCCTAACAAAAAACCCAAAAACTAACCCTAAACATAGCACTAACCCTAACCCAAACCCTAACCCTAACCCTAAACCTAACCAAAAACCTAACCCTAACATTAAACCTAACCCTAACACAAACACTAACCCTAACCCTAACTGCAACCCTAATCCTAAGCAAAACCCTAATCCTAACCGTAACACTACCCCTAACCCTAAACCTAAGCCTAACCCTAACCCTAACCCAAAGACTAACCCTAAACCTAACCCTAACCCAAACCTAAATCCTAACCCTAACCCAAACCCTAACCCTAAGCTTAATCCTAACCCTAACCCTAAACCTAACCCAACCCCTAACCCTAACCCTAATATTAACCCTAACCCAAACCTAAACCTAACCCTCACCCTAACCCTAACCCAACCTCTAACCCTACCCCAAAGCAAAGCCTGACAATAACCCTTATCCACAAACCGAACCCTAAACCTAACCCTAACCCTAAATCAAAACCCAAACTCTAACCCTAACCTTAACCCTAACCCTTAG
>CM069530.1:1557500-1587500 GCA_035773235.1 Eospalax fontanierii | reverse complement strand
AACCCAAAACCTAACCCTAACCCTAACCCTAACCGTAACCCAAAACCTAACCCTAACCCTAAATCTAACCCTAACCCTAACCCAAACCCTAACCCTAACCCTAACCCTAACCCTAACCCTAACCAAACAGAAACCCTACCAATAACCCTATCCCTAACCCAAACCCTAACCCTAACCTAACCCTAAATCTAACCCTAACCCAAACCCTAACACTAACCCTAACCCTAACCCTAACCCTAACCGTAACCCTAAACAAAACCTAACCCTCACCCTAACCCAAACCCTAACTCTGACCCTCACCATAACCCAAACCGTAACCCTAACCCTAACCCTACCCCTAAACCAAACCCTAACACTAACCCTAACCCAAAACCTCATTCTAACCCTACCCCTAAACCAAACCCTAAATTTAAACCTAACGCTAACCCAAACCCAAACCCTAACCCTAACCCTAACCCAAACCAAACCCTAACCCAACACCTAACCCTAACAATAACCCTAACCCAAACCCTAACCCTAACCCTAACCCAAAGCCTAACTCTAACACTGCCCCTAACCCTAAACCTAACCCTAACCCAAAAGCTAACCCTAACCCAAAACCTAACACTAATCCTAAACCTAACCCTAAAACCAAACGAAACCCTAACAGTAACACTAACACTAACTCTAACTCTAATCCTAACCCTAAATCAAACCCAAACCCTAACCCTAAACCTAACCCTAACCCAAACCCAAACCCTAACTCGAAACTTAACCGTAACCCTAACCCAAACCCGAACCCTAACCCTAAACTTAAACCTAACCCTAAGCAAAACCCTAACCCTAACCCTAACCTTAACCCCAACCCAAACACAAACCCTAATCCTAACCCTAACCCTATCCCAAACCCTAACCCTAACCCAAACCGTAATCCTAACCCTAACCCTAAACCTAACCCTAAACCAAACCCTAACCCTAACCCTAAACTTAACCCTAACTCAAAACAAACCCTAACCATAACTCTAACACACAAACCGAACCATAACCTAACCCTAACCCTAAATCAAAACCCAAACCTAACCCTAAACTTAACCATAACCCTAACCCTAACACTAACCCTAAACCAAAACATAAACCTAAACCTAACACTAACCCTAACCCTAAGCCGAACACAAACCCTAACCCTAACACTAACCCTAACCCTAACCGTAACCCAAACAAAACCCAAACCCTAACCCTAACCCTAACCCTAACGCAAACCCAAATATAAACCCTAACCCTAACCCTAACCCAAACCCTAAACCTAACTCTAACCGTAACCCTAAACCTAAGCAAAACCCTAATCCTAACCCTAACCCTAACCCTAACCCTAAACCGAACCCTAACCCAAACCCTAACCCAAATGCTAACCGTAAATCTAACCCTAACACAAACCCTAAACCTAACCCTAAACCTAACCCTAATGCAAACCCTAACCCTAACCATAACCTTAACCCAAACCCTAACCCTAATACTAACCCTAAACCAAATCTAACCCTAACCCTAACCCTAACCCTAAACTTAAACCTAACGCAAACCCTAACCCTAACCCTAAACCTAACCCAAACCCTAATCCTAACCCTAACACAAACCCTAACTCTAACCCTAACCCTAACCAAAACCCTAAACCTAACACTAACCCTAACCCTAAACCAAATCCTAACCCTAACCCTAACCCTAACACCAGCCCTAAACCAAACCAAACCCTAACCCTAACCCTAACCATAACCCTAACCCAAACCCTAATCCTAACTCTAACCCAAACCCTAGGTCTAACCCTAACCCTAACCCTAACCCTAACCCAAAACCTAACCCTAACCCTAATCTTAACCCTAACCCAAAACCTAACCCTAACCTTAACCCAAACCCTAACACTAACCCTAATCCTAACCGTAAACCAAACCATAACACTAACCCAAACCCTAACGGTAACCGTAAACCTAACCCAAATCATAACCCTTAACCTAACCCAAACCCTAACCCTAACCCTAACCCTAACTCTAACCCTAACCGAAACGCTAATCCTAGCCCTAACCCTAACCCTAACACAAACACAAACCCTAACCCAAAAACTAACCATAACCCTAACCCTAACCCAAACCCAAAAACTATCCCTAACCATAGCGCTAACCCTAACCCAAACACTAACCCTAACCCAAACCCTAATCCTAACCCTAACCCTAACCCTAACCCTAACCCTAACCCTAACCCTAAATCTTACCTAACCCAAACCCTAACCCTAACCCAAACCCAAAAACTATCCCTAACCATAGCGCTAACCCTAACCCAAACACTAACCCTAACCCTAACCCTAACCCTAAACCTAAACCTAACACGAACCCTAACCCTAACCCGAACACAAACCCTAACCCTAACACTAAACCTAACCCTAACGCAAACCCTAACCCTAACCATAACCTTAACCCAAACCCTAACCCTAATACTAACCCTAAACCAAATCTAACCCTAACCCTAACACAAACCCTAAACTTAAACCTAACGCAAACCCAAACCCTAACCCTAACCCTAACCCTAACACCAGCCCTAAACCAAAACAAACCCTAACCCTAACCCTAACCCTAACCCTAAACCTAACCCAAACCCTAATCCTAACCCTAACCCAAACCCTTACTCTAACCCTAACCCTAAAAAAAACCCTAAACCTAATACTAACCCTAACCCTAAATCAAATCCTAACCCTAACCCTAACCCTAACACCAACCCTAACCCAAACACTAACCCTAACCCTAACCCTAAACCTAACCCTAACCCTAACACAAATACTAACCCTAAACCTAACCGCAACCCTAACCCTAAGCAAAACCCTATTCCTAACCGTAACCCTACCCCTAACCCTAAATCTCACCGTAATCCTAACCCTAACCCAAAGACTAACCCTAACCCTAACCCTAACCCAAACCCACATCCTAACCCTAACCGAAACCCTAACCCTAATCTTAATCCTAACCCTAAACCTAAACCTAGCCCAACCCCTAACCCTAAACCTAATCGTAACAATAACCCTAACCCTAATCCAAACCAAATCCTAACCCTATCCCTAAACCTAACCCTAACCCAAAACCTAACACTAAACCGATCCCTAACCCTAAACCTAACCCTAACCCAAACCCTAACCCTAACCCTAACCCTAAATCTTACCTAACCCAAACGCTAATCCTAAGCCTAAACGTAACCCTAACACAAACCCAAACCCTAACACTAACCCTAGCCTTAACCTACGCCCTACCCCAAACCCTAAATCTAACCCTAACCCAAACCCTAACCCTAACACTAACCCTAACACTAACCCTAACACTAACCCTAACCCAAACAAACCCTAACCCTAACCCTAACAATTACCCTAACCCTAAACCTAACCCTAATCATAACCCTAAACCTAACACAAACCCAAACCCTAACCAAAACCCTAACCTTAACCCTAACCCTAAACCTAACCCTAATTCTAACCCTAAACCTAAACCTAACGCAAACCCAAACCCTATCCGTAACCCTAACCCTAACACCAGCCGTAACCCAAACCAAACCCTAACGCAACCCCTAACCCTCACCCTAACCCAAACCCTAAACCTAACCCTAACCCTAACACTAACCCTAATTCAAAGCCATCTCTAACCATAAACCTAACCCTACCCCTAACCCAAACCCAAAACCTAACCCTAACCCTAACCCTAAACCTAACCCTAACCCAAACCCTAACCCTAACTCTAAATCTAACCCTATCCCTAACCCAAACCCTAACCCTAACCCTAACCCTAACCCTAACCCTAACCAAACACAAACCCTACCCCTAACCCTATCCCTAACCCAAACCCTAACCCTAACCCTAAATCTAACCCTAACCCAAACCCTAACACTAACCCTAAACCTAACACTAAACCTAACCCAAACCAAACCCTAACCGTAACCCTAAACAAATCCTAACCCTCACCCTAACCCAAACCCTAACTCTGACCCTCACCATAACCCAAACCCTAACCCTAACCCTAACCCTACCCCTAAACCAAACCCTAACACTAACCCTAACCCAAACTCTCAATCTAACCCTACCCCTAAACCAAACCCTAAATTTATACCTAACGCTAACCCAAACCCAAACCCCAACCCTAACCCAAACCAAACCCAAACCCAACACCTAACCCTAACAATAACCCTAACCCAAACACTAAACCTAACCCTAACCCAAAGCCTAACTCTAACACTGCCCCTAACCCTAATCCTAACCCTAACAAAAAACCTAACACTAATCCTAAACCTAACCCTAAAACCAAACCAAACCCTAACAGTAACACTAACACTAACTCTAACTCTAACCCTAACCCTAAGCCAAACGCTAACCCTAACCCTAAACTTAAACCTAACCCTAAGCAAAACCCTAACCCTAACCCTAACCTTAACCCTAACCCAAACACAAACCCTAATCCTAACCCTAACCCTAAACCAAACCCTAACCCTAACCCAAAACGTAACCCTAACCTTAACCCTAAACCTAACCCTAACCCAAAACCTAACCCTAACCCTAAACTTAACCCTAACCCAAAACAAACCCTAAACATAACTCTAACACACAAACCGAACCCTAAACCTAAACCTAACCCTAAATCAAAACCCAAACCCTAACCCTAAACTTAACCCTAACCTTAACCCTAACACTAACCCTAAACCAAAACCTAAACCTAACCCTTACACTAAGCCTAACCCTAACCCGAACACAAACCCTAACCCTAACACTAACCCTAACCCTAACCATAACCCTAATCCAAACCCAAACCCTAACCCTAACCCTAACCCTAACGCTAACCCAAATACAAACCCTAACCCAAACCCTAACCTAAACCCTAAACCTAACCCTAACCGTAACCCTAAACATAAGCAAAACCCTAATCCTAACCGTAACCCTAAACCTAACCTAAACCTAACCCTAACCCAAACACTAACCCTAATGCTAACCGTAAATCTAACCCTAACACAAACCCTAAACCTAACCCTAAACCTAACCCTAACGCAAACCCTAACCCTAACCATAACCCTAACCGAAACACTAACCCTAATACTAACCCTAAATCAAATCTAACCCTAACCCTAACCCTAACCCAAAACTTAAACCTAACGCAAACCCAAACCCTAACCCTAACCCTAACCCTAATCCAAACCCTAAACCTAAACCTAACGCAAACACAAACCCTAACCCTAACCCTAACACTAACCCTAATGCAGAGCAAACCCTAACCATAAAACTAACCCTACCCCTAACCCAAACCCTAAACCTAACCCTGATCGAAACCTTAAAGCAAAACCTAACACTAACACTAACACTAACCCGAACCCAAACCCAAGCCCTAACCCTAACATTAACCCTAACCCTTCCCCTAACAAAACCCAAACCCTAACCCTCACCCTAACCCTAACCCTAACCCAAATCCAAACCATAATCCTAACCCTAACACAAACCCTAAACCTAACCCTAACCGTAATCCTAAACCTAAGCAAAACATTAATCCTAACCGTAACCCTAACCCTAAACCTAACCCTAACCCAAACCCTAACCCTAACCATAATGCTAACCCAAACCCTAACACTAATACTAACCCTAAACCAAATCCTAACCCTAACCCTAACTCTAACACCAGCCCTAAACCAAACCAAAACCTAACCCTAACCCTAACCCTAACCGTAACCCTAACCCAAACCCTAATCCTAACCCTAACCCAAACCCTAACTCTAACCCTAACCCTAACCCTAACCCTAACCCTAACCCAAAACCTAACCCTAACCCTAATCCTAAACCTAACCCAAAACCTTACCCTAACCTTAACCCAAACCCTAACACTAACCCTAATCCTAACCGTAAACCAAACCCTAACACTAACCCTAACCCTAACCGTAACCCTAAACCTAACCCAAATCCTAACCCTAAACCTAACCCAAACCCTAACCCTAACCCTAACCCTAATTCTAACCCTAACCCAAACCCTAACCCTAGCCCTAACCCTAAACCTAACACAAACACAAACCCTAACCCAAACACTAACCCTAACCCTAACCCAAACCCAAAATCTAACCCTAACCAAAGCGCTAACCCTAACCCAAACCGTAACCCTAAACCTAAACCTAACGCAAACCCTAACCCTAAACCTAACCTTAACCCTAACAGAAACACTAACCCTAACCCTAATCGCAACCCTAAACCTCAGCAAAACCCTATTCCTAACCGTAACCCTACCCCTAACCATAAACCTAACCCTAACCCTAACCTTAACCCAAAGACTAATCGTAACCATAGCGCTAACCCTAACCCAAACCCTAACCCTAACGCTAACCCTAAACCTAACCCTAATCCTAACACAAACACTAACCCAAAACCTAACCGCAACCCTAACCCTAAGCAAAACCCTATTCCTAACCATAACCCTACCCCTAACCCTAACCCTAACCCAAAGACTAACCCTAACGCTAACCCTAACCAAAACCCAAATCCTAACCCTAACCCAAAGCCTAACCCTAACCTTAATCCTAACCCTAAACCTAAACATATCGAAACCTTTAACCCTATACCTAATCGTAACCCAAACCCTAACCCTAACCCAAACCAAATCCTAACCCTATCCCTAACCCTAACCCTAACCCAAACCCTAACCCTAACCCGAACTCTAACCCTAAACCTAACCCTGACCAAACCCTAACCCTAACCCTAGACGTAACTCTTTCCTAACCCAAACGCTTACCCTCACAATAACCCTAACACTAAACCTAGCCCAAACCAAACCCTAACCCTAACCCTAACCCTAACCCTAACCCTAAACCTAAACCTAACCCTAACCATAACCCAAATCATAACCATAAACCTAACACAAACCCAAACCCTAACCAAAACCCTAACCCTAACCCTAACTCAAACCCTAATCCTAACCCTAAACCTAAACCTAACGCAAACCCAAACCCTAACCGTAACCCTAACCCTAAGACCAGCCGTAACCCAAACCAAACCCTAACGAAACCCCTAACCCTCACCCTAACCCAAACACTAACCCTAACCCTAATCCTAACACTAACCCTAATGCAAAGCAAACCCTAACCATAAACCTAAGCCTACCCCTACCCCTAACGCTAAATCAAACCCTAACCCGAATCCAAACCCTAACCCTAAGCCTAACCCTAACCCTAACCAAACACAAACCCTACCCCTAACCCTAACCCTAACCCAAACCCTAACCCTAACCCTAACCCTAAATCTAACCCTAACACAAACCCTACCACTCACCCTGAACCTAACACTAACCCTAACCCAACCCACACCCTCCCCGTGACCCTAAGCAAACCCTCACTCTCACCCTACCCCAAACCCTAAGTCTGACCCTCAGCATAACCCAAACCGTAACCCTAAACCTAACCCTACCCCTAACCCAAATCCTAACCCTAACCCTAACCCAAACCCTCACTCTAACCCTACCCCTAAACCAAACCCTAAACTTAAACCTAACGCTAACCCAAACGCAAACCCTAACCCTAACCCTAACCCAAACCAAACCCTAACCCAACACCTAAGCCTAACCCTAACCCTAACCCTAAACCTAAACCTTACCCAAACCCAAACCCTAAACCGAACCCTAATCCGAACACTAACCCTAACATTAACCCTAAACCAAACCAAATCCCAACCCTAACCCTAACCCTAACCCTAACCCAAAGCCTAACTCTAACACTGCCCCTAACCCTAAACCTAACCCTAACCCAAAACCTAACCCTAACACAAAACATAACACTAATCATAAACCTAACCCTAAAACAAAACCAAACCCTAACAGTAACATTAACACTAACTCTAACTCTAACCCTAAACCTAAACCAAACCCAAACCGTAACCCTAAACCTAACCCTAACCCAAACCCAAACCCTAACTCGAAACTTAACCGTAACCCAAACCCAAACCCTAACCCTAACCCTTAACCTAACGCAAACCCTAACCCTAAACCTAACCCTAACCCTAACACAAACACTAACCCTAACCCTAACCGCAACCCTAAACCTAAGCAAAACCCTATTCCTAACCGTAACCCTACCCCTAACCCTAAACCTAACCCTAAACCTAACCCTAACCCATAGACTAACCCTAACCCTAACCTAAACTCAAATCCTAACCCTAACCCAAACCCTAACGCTAACCTTAATCCTAACCCTAAAACTAAACCTAACCCAACCCCTAACCCTCAACCTAATCGAAAACCAAACTCTAACCCTAACCCAAACCAAATCCTAACCCTATCCCTAACCCTAACCCTAACCCAAACCCTAACCCTAACCCGACCCGTAACCCTAAACCAAACCCTAACCCTAACCCTAACACTAAATCTAAGCCTAAACCAAAACCTAACCCTAACCCTAACCCTAACACTAATCCTAACCCAAAGCAAACCCTAACCGTAACGATAACCCAAACCGTAACCCTCACCCTAAACCAAACCCTAACTCTAACCCTCACCCTAACCCAAACCCTAACCCTAACCCTAACCCTAACCCAAACCCTAACCCTAACCCTAACCCAAACCCTAATTCTAACCGTACCCCTAACCCAAACCCTAACCCTAACCCTAACCCTAACCCAAACCAAAACCCTAACCCTTACCCTTACCCAAACCAAACAATGACCCAACCCCTAACCCTAACTCTAACCGTAACCCGAACCCAAACCCTAACCCTATCCCAACCCTAACCCAATCCCAAACCCTAACCCTAACCCTAACCCTAACCCAAACCAAACCCTAACTCTAACCCTAATGCTAACCCTAACCCTACATCCAAACCAAAACACTAACCCGAACCCTAACCATATCCCTAACACAATACCTAACCCTAAACCTGAACCAAACCCTAACACTACCACTAAACCAAACCCTAAATCAAACCCAAACCCTAAACTTAACCCTAACCCAAACCCAAACCCTAACCCTAAACCTATCCCTAACCCGAACCCTTTCCCTAACCCTAAACCTAATCCTTACCCAAACCCAAACCCTAAACCGAACCCTAATCCGAACACTAACCCTAACCCTAATCCTAACAGTAACCTTAACCCTAACCCTAACCCAACCCCTAACCCTCACCCTAACTCTAACCTAAACCCTAACCCTAACACTAAAACTAACCCTAAACCTAACCCTAACCCTAACCCTAACCCTAAGCCTAACCCTAAACCTAACCCTAACCCAAACCCTAACCCTAACCCTAACCCTAACCCTAACCCTAAACTTAACCCTAACCCAAACCCTAACCCTAACCCTAACCCTAAACCCTAACCCTAACCCAAACCCTAACCCTAACCCTAACCCAAACCCTAACCTTATACCTAACCCTAACTCTCACCCTAACCCTAACCCAAACCCGAAACTTAACGCTAATCCACACACAAACCCTAACCCTAACCCTAACCCTAACCCAAATCAAACCCTAACCCTAACCCTAATCCAAACCCAAACACTAACCCGAACCCAAACCCTAACCCTAACCCTAACCCAAAACCTAACCCTGTCCCTCACCCAAACCCTAACGCTACCACTCACCCTAACCCTAACCCTAACCCTACCCCAAATCCTACCCCTAACCTAACCCTAACCCTGAACCTAACTCTCACCCCAACCCAAAACCTAAACCCAAACCTAACCCTAACCCTAACCCTAACCCTAACCCAAACCCTAACCCTAAACCTAACCCTAACACGATCCCTAACCAAAAGCAAATCCTAACCATAAACCTAACCCTACACCTAAACCAAACCCAAACCCTAACCCTAAACCTAACCCTAAATGTAACCCAAACCCTAACCCTATCCCTAACGTTAAATCTGACCCTGACCCAAACCCTAACCCTAACCCTAAACCTCAACCGAAATCAAACCGAAACCCCAACCCTAACCCTAACCCTAACCCTAACCCAAACCCTAACCCTAACCCTAACCCTAAATCTAACACTAACCCAAACCCTAACCCTATCCCTAACTCTAACACTAACCCTAACCCAAACCAAACCCTAACCATAACGATAACCCAAACACTAACCCTCACCCTAACCCAAACCCTAACCCTAATCCAAACACTAACCCTAACCCTAACCCTAACCCTAACCCTAAACCAAACCAAAACCTTACCCAACACCTAACCCTAACCCTAACCCTAACCCAAACCCTAACCCTAACCCTAACACTAACATTAACCCTAACCCAAACCAAATCCTAACCCTAACCCTAAACCTAACACTAACCCAAAGCCTAACTCTAACCCTACCCATAACCCTAAACCTAACCCTAACCCTAACCCAAACCCAAACGCCAACACTAACCCTAACTCAAAACCTAATCCTAACCCAAAACCTAACACTAATCCTAACCCTAAGTGTAAACCAAAACCAAACCCAAACCCTAACACTAATTTTCCGAACCCAAACCCTAACCCTAACCCAACCCTAACCCAAACCCAAACCCTAAACCTAACCCAAATCCTAACCCTAACCCTAACCCTAACCCTAACCCTAACCCTAACCCAAACCCTAACCCTAACCCGAACTCTAACCCTAAACCTAACCCTGACCAAAGCCCAAACCCTAACCCTAACCCTAACTCTTACCTAACCCAAACCCTAACCCTAACAATAACCCTAACACTAACCCTAACCCAAACCAAACCCTAACCCTAACCCTAACCCTAACCCTAACCCTAAACCTAAACCTAACCCTAACCATAACCCAAATCATAACCATAAACCTAACACAAACCCAAACCCTAACCAAAACCCTAACCCTAACCCTAACTCAAACCCTAATCCTAACCCTAAACCTAAACCTAACGCAAACCCAAACCCTAACCGTAACCCTAACCCTAAGACCAGCCGTAACCCAAACCAAACCCTAACGAAACCCCTAACCCTCACCCTAACCCAAACACTAACCCTAACCCTAATCCTAACACTAACCCTAATGCAAAGCAAACCCTAACCATAAACCTAAGCCTACCCCTACCCCTAACCCTAAATCTAACCCTAACCCTAATCCAAACCCTAACCCTAAGCCTAACCCTAACCCTAACCAAACACAAACCCTACCCCTAACCCTAACCCTAACCCAAACCCTAACCCTAACCCTAACCCTAAATCTAACCCTAACACAAACCCTAACACTAACCCTGAACCTAACACTAACCCTAACCCAAACCAAACCCTAACCGTAACCCTAAACAAACCCTAACTCTCACCCTAACCCAAACCCTAACTCTGACCCTCACCATAACCCAAACCGTAACCCTAAACCTAACCCTACCCCTAACCCAAATCCTAACCCTAACCCTAACCCAAACCCTCACTCTAACCCTACCCCTAAACCAAACCCTAAACTTAAACCTAACGCTAACCCAAACGCAAACCCTAACCCTAACCCTAACCCAAAACCTTACCTTAACCCAACACCTAAGCCTAACCCTTACCCTAATCCTAAACCTAAACCTTACCCAAACCCAAACCCTAAACCGAACCCTAATCCGAACACTAACCCTAACATTAACCCTAAACCAAACCAAATCCCAACCCTAACCCTACCCCTAACCCTAAGCCAAAGCCTAACTCTAACACTGCCCCTAACCCTAAACCTAACCCTAACCCAAAACCTAACCCTAACACAAAACATAACACTAATCCTAAACCTAACCCTAAAACAAAACCAAACCCTAACAGTAACATTAACACTAACTCTAACTCTAACCCTAAACCTAAACCAAACCCAAACCGTAACCCTAAACCTAACCCTAACCCAAACCCAAACCCTAACTCGAAACTTAACCGTAACCCAAACCCAAACCCTAACCCTAACCCTTAACCTAACGCAAACCCTAACCCTAAACCTAACCCTAACCCTAACACAAACACTAACCCTAACCCTAACCGCAACCCTAAACCTAAGCAAAACCCTATTCCTAACCGTAACCCTACCCCTAACCCTAAACCTAACCCTAAACCTAACCCTAACCCATAGACTAACCCTAACCCTAACCTAAACTCAAATCCTAACCCTAACCCAAACCCTAACGCTAACCTTAATCCTAACCCTAAAACTAAACCTAACCCAACCCCTAACCCTCAACCTAATCGAAAACCAAACTCTAACCCTAACCCAAACCAAATCCTAACCCTATCCCTAACCCTAACCCTAACCCAAACCCTAACCCTAACCCGACCCGTAACCCTAAACCAAACCCTAACCCTAACCCTAACACTAAATCTAAGCCTAAACCAAAACCTAACCCTAACCCTAACCCTAACACTAATCCTAACCCAAAGCAAACCCTAACCGTAACGATAACCCAAACCGTAACCCTCACCCTAAACCAAACCCTAACTCTAACCCTCACCCTAACCCAAACCCCAACCCTAACCCTAACCCTAACCCAAACCCTAACCCTAACCCTAACCCAAACCCTAATTCTAACCGTACCCCTAACCCAAACCCTAACCCTAACCCTAACCCTAACCCAAACCAAAACCCTAACCCTTACCCTTACCCAAACCAAACAATGACCCAACCCCTAACCCTAACTCTAACCGTAACCCGAACCCAAACCCTAACCCTATCCCAACCCTAACCCAATCCCAAACCCTAACCCTAACCCTAACCCTAACCCAAACCAAACCCTAACTCTAACCCTAATGCTAACCCTAACCCTACATCCAAACCAAAACACTAACCCGAACCCTAACCATATCCCTAACACAATACCTAACCCTAAACCTGAACCAAACCCTAACACTACCACTAAACCAAACCCTAAATCAAACCCAAACCCTAAACTTAACCCTAACCCAAACACTAACCCTAACCCTAACCCTAACTCTAATCCTAACCCTAACCCTAACCCTAAACCTAAACCTTACCCAAACCCAAACCCTAAACCGAACCCTAATCCGAACACTAACCCTAACCCTAATCCTAACAGTAACCTTAACCCTAACCCTAACCCAACCCCTAACCCTCACCCTAACTCTAACCTAAACCCTAACCCTAACACTAAAACTAACCCTAAACCTAACCCTAACCCTAACCCTAACCCTAAGCCTAACCCTAAACCTAACCCTAACCCAAACCCTAACCCTAACCCTAACCCTAACCCTAACCCTAAACTTAACCCTAACCCAAACCCTAACCCTAACCCTAACCCTAAACCCTAACCCTAACCCAAACCCTAACCCTAACCCTAACCCAAACCCTAACCTTATACCTAACCCTAACTCTCACCCTAACCCTAACCCAAACCCGAAACTTAACCCTAATCCACACACAAACCCTAACCCTAACCCTAACCCTAACCCAAATCAAACCCTAACCCTAACCCTAATCCAACCTCAAACACTAACCCGAACCCAAACCCTAACCCTAACCCTAACCCAAAACCTAACCCTGTCCCTCACCCAAACCCTAACGCTACCACTCACCCTAACCCTAAACCTAACCCTAACCCAAACCCTAACCCTAACCCTAACCCTAACCCTAATCCAAACCCTAACCCTAACCCAAAACCTAACCCTAAACCCAAACCTAACCCTAACCCTAACCCTAACCCTAACCCAAACCCTAACCCTAAACCTAACCCTAACACGATCCCTAACCAAAAGCAAATCCTAACCATAAACCTAACCCTACACCTAAACCAAACCCAAACCCTAACCCTAAACCTAACCCTAAATGTAACCCAAACCCTAACCCTATCCCTAACGTTAAATCTGACCCTGACCCAAACCCTAACCCTAACCCTAAACCTAAACCTAAATCAAACCGAAACCCCAACCCTAACCCTAACCCTAACCCTAACCCAAACCCTAACCCTAACCCTAACCCTAAATCTAACACTAACCCAAACCCTAACCCTATCCCTAACTCTAACACTAACCCTACCCCAAACCAAACCCTAACCATAACGATAACCCAAACACTAACCCTCACCCTAACCCAAACCCTAACCCTAATCCAAACACTAACCCTAACCCTAACCCTAACCCTAACCCTAACCCTAAACCAAACCAAAACCTTACCCAACACCTAACACTAACCCTAACCCTAACCCAAACCCTAACCCTAACCCTAACACTAACATTAACCCTAACCCAAACCAAATCCTAACCCTAACCCTAAACCTAACACTAACCCAAAGCCTAACTCTAACCCTACCCATAACCCTAAACCTAACCCTAACCCTAACCCAAACCCAAACGCCAACACTAACCCTAACTCAAAACCTAATCCTAACCCAAAACCTAACACTAATCCTAACCCTAAGTGTAAACCAAAACCAAACCCTAACACTAACACTAACCCTAACTCTAACTCTAACCCTAACCCTAAACCAAACCCAAACCCTAACCCTAAACCTAACCCTAACACAAACCCAAACCCTAACCCTAACCCTAACCCTAACCCAAACCCTAACACTAATTTTCCGAACCCAAACCCTAACCCTAACCCAACCCTAACCCAAACCCAAACCCTAACCCTAACCCTAACCTTAACCCAAACCAAACCCTAACCCTAACCCTAACGCTAACCCTAACCCTACATTAAAACTCACACACTAACCCGAACCCAAACCATAGCCCTAACACAATACCTAACCCTAAACCTGAACCAAACCCTAACACTACCACTAACCCTAACCCTAAACCAAACCCAAACCCTAAACTTAACCCTAACCCAAACACTAACCCTAACCCTAACCCTAACCCTAACCCTAACACAAACCCTAACCTTATACCTAACCCTAACCCTAACCCTAACCCTAAACCTAACCCAAATCATAACCCTAAACCTAACCCAAACCCTAACCCTAACCCTAACCCTAACTCTAACCCTAACCCAAACCCTAACCCTAGCCCTAACCCTAACCCTAACACAAACACAAACCCTAACCCAAACACTAACCATAACCCTAACCCTAAACCAAACCCAAAAACTAACCCTAACCATAGCGCTAACCCTAACGCAAACACTAACCCTAACCCTAACCCTAACCCTAAACCTAACCCTAACCCTAACACAAACACTACCCCTAAACCTAACCGCAACCCTAACCCTAAGCAAAACCCTATTTCTAACCGTAACCCTACCCCTAACCCTAAATCTAACCCTAACTCTAACCCTAACCCAAAGATTAACCCTAACCCTAAGCCTAACCCAAACCCAAATCCTAACCCTAACCCAAACCCTAACCCTAACATTAATCCTAACCCTAACCCTAAACCTAACCCAACCCCTACCCCTAAACCTAATCCTAACAATAACCCTAACCCTAATCCAAACCAAATCCTAACCCTATCCCTAACCCTAACCCTAACCCAAACCCTAACCCTAACCCGAACCCTAACCCTAAACTTAACCCTAACCCAAACCCTAACCCTAACCCTAACCCTAAATCTTACCGAACCCAAACCCTAACCCTAAGCCTAAACCTAACCCTAACACAAACCCAAACCCTAACACTAACCCTAGCCTTTACCCACGCCCCACACCTAATCCTAAATCTAACCCTAACCCAAACCCTAACCCTAACACTAACCCTAACACTAACCCTAACCCAAACCAAACCCTAACCCTAACCCTAACAATAACCCTAATCCTAAACGTAACCCTAATCATAACCCTAAACCTAACACAAACCCAAACCCTAACCAAAACCCTAACCTTAACCCTAACCCTAAGCCTAACCCTAATCCTAACCCTAAACCTAAACCTAACGCAAACCCAAACCCTAACCGTAACCCTAACCCTAACACCAGCCGTAACCCAAACCAAAACCTAACGCAACCCCTAACCCTCACCCTAACCCAAACCCTAACCCTAACCCTAAGCCTAACACTAACCCTAATGCAAAGCAAACGCTAACCATAAACCTAACCCTACCCCTAACCCAAACCCAAAACCTAACCCTAACCCTAACCCAAACCGTAACCCAAAACCTAACCCTAACCCTAAATCTAACCCTAACCCTAAACCAAACCCTAACCCTAACCCTAACCCTAACCCTAACCAAACAGAAACCCTACCAATAACCCATCCCTAACCCAAACCCTAACCCTAACCCTAACCCTAAATCTAACCCTAACCCAAACCCTAACACTAACCCTAACCCTAAACCTAAGCCTAACCGTAACCCTAAACAAACCCTAACCCTCACCCTAACCCAAACCCTAACTCTGACCCTCACCATAAACCAAACCGTAACCCTAACCCTAACCCTACCCCTAAACCAAACCCTAACACTAACTCTAACCCAAACCCTCATTCTAACCCTACCCCTAAACCAAACCCCAAATTTAAACCTAACGCTAACCCAAACCCAAACCCTAACCCTAACCCTAACCCAAACCAAACCCTAACCCAACACCTAACCCTAACAATAACCCTAACCCAAACCCTAACCCTAACCCTAACCCAAAGCCTAACTCTAACACTGCCCCTAACCCTAAACCTAACCCTAACCCAAAGCTAACCCTAACCCAAAACCTAACACTAATCCTAAACCTAACCCTAAAACCAAACGAAACCCTAACAATAACACTAACACTAACACTATCCCTTATCTTAAAACTAAATCAAACCCAAACCCTAACCCTAAACCTAACCCTAACCCAAACCCAAACCCTAACTCGAAACTTAACCGTAACCCTAACCCAAACCCGAACCCTAACTCTAAACTTAAACCTAACCCTAAGCAAAACCCTAACCCTAACCCTAACCTTAACCCTAACCCAAACACAAACCCTAATACTAACCCTAACCCTATCCCAAACCCTAACCCTAACCCAAACCGTAATCCTAAACCTAACCCTAAACCTAACCCTAAACCAAACCCTAACCCTAACCCTAAACGTAACCCTAAATCAAAACAAACCCTAACCATAACTCTAACACACAAACCGAACCATAACCTAACCCTAACCCTAAATCAAAACCCAAACCTAACCCTAAACTTAACCATAACCCTAACCCTAACACTAACCCTAAACCAAAACATAAACCTAAACCTAACACTAACCCTAACCCTAAGCCGAACACAAACCCTAACCCTAACACTAACCCTAACCCTAACCGTAACCCTAACCCAAACCCAAACCCTAACCCTAACCCTAACCCTAACGCTAACCCAAATATAAACCCTAAACCTAACCCTAACCCAAACCCTAAACCTAACTCTAACCGTAACCCTAAACCTAAGCAAAACCCTAATCCTAACCGTAACCCTAACCCTAACCCTAAACCTAACCCTAACCCAAACCCTAACCCAAATGCTAACCGTAAATCTAACCCTAACACAAACCCTAAACCTAACCCTAAACCTAACCCTAACGCAAACCCTAACCCTAACCATAACCTTAACCCAAACCCTAACCCTAATACTAACCCTAAACCAAATCTAACCCTAACCCTAACCCTAAGACTAAACTTAAACCTAACGCAAACCCTAACCCTAACCCTAAACCTAACCCAAACCCTAATCCTAACCCTAACCCAAACCCTAACTCTAACCCTAACCCTAACCAAAACCCTAAACCTAACACTAACCCTAACCCTAAACCAAATCCTAACCCTAACCCTAACCCTAACACCAGCCCTAAACCAAACCAAACCCTAACCCTAACCCTAACCATAACCCTAACCCAAACCCTAATCCTAACTCTAACCCAAAGCCTAGGTCTAACCCTAACCCTAACCCTAACCCTAACCCAAAACCTAAACCTAACCCTAATCTTAACCGTAACCCAAAACCTAACCCTAACCTTAACCCAAACCCTAACACTAACCCTAATCCTAACCGTAAACCAAACCCTAACACTAACCCTAAACCTAACCGTAACCCTAAACCTAAATCAAATCATAACCCTAAACCTAACCCAAACCCTAACCCTAACCCTAACCCTAACTCTAACCCTAACCCAAACCCTAATCCTAGCCCTAACCCTAACCCTAACACAAGCACAAACCCTAACCCAAAAACTAACCATAACCCTAACCCTAACCCAAACCCAAAAATTAACCCTAACCATAGCGCTAACCCTAACCCAAACACTAACCCTAACCCAAACCCTAATCCTAACCCTAACCCTAACCCTAACCCTAACCCTAACCCTAACCCTAAATCTTACCTAACCCAAACCCTAACCCTAACCCTAAACCTAAACCTAACACTAACCCTAACCCTAAACCGAACACAAACCCTAACCCTAACACTAACCCTAACCTTAACCGTAACCCTAACCCAAACCCAAACCCTAACCCTAACCCTAACCCTAACGCTAACCCAAATACAAACCCTAACCCTAACCCTAACCCAAACCCTAAACCTAACCCTAACCGTAACCCTAAACCTAAGCAAAACCCTAATCCTAACCGTAACCCTAACCCTAACCCTAAACCTAACCGTAACCCAAACCCTAACCCTAATGCTAACCGTAAATCTAACCCTAACACAAACCCTAAACCTAACCCTAAACCTAACCCTAACGCAAACCCTAACCCTAACCATAACCTTAACCCAAACCCTAACCCTAATACTAACCCTAAACCAAATCTAACCCTAACCCTAACCCAAACCCTAAACTTAAACCTAACGCAAACCCAAACCCTAACCCTAATCCTAACCCTAACACCAGCCCTAAACCAAACCAAACCCTAACCCTAACCCTAACCGTAACCCTAACCCAAACCCTAATCCTAACTCTAACCCAAACCCTAAGTCTAACCCTAACCCTAACCCTAACCCTAACCCAAAACCTAACCCTAACCCTAATCTTAACCCTAACCCAAAACCTAACCCTAACCTTAACCCAAACCCAAACAGTAACCCTAATCCTAACCGTAAACCAAACCCTAACACTAAGCGTAAGCCTAACCGTAACCCTAATCCTAACCCAAATCATAACCATAACCCTAACCCTAACCCTAACCCTAACCCTAACCCTACCCCTAACCCTAAATCTAACTCCAACCCTAACCCTAACCCAAAGACTAACCCTAACCCTAACCCTAACCCAAACCCACATCCTAACCCTAACCCAACCCCTAACCCTAAACCTAATCATAACAATAACCCGAACCCTAATCCAAACCAAATCCTAACCCTATCCCTAAACCTAACCCTAACCCAAACCCTAACCCTAACCCGAACCCTAACCCTAAACCTAACCCTAACCCAAACCCTAACCCTAACCCTAACCCTAAATCTTACCTAACCCAAACCCTAATCCTAAGCCTAAACCTAACCCTAACACAAACCCAAACCCTAACACTAACCCTAGCCTTAACCCACGCCCTACCCCAAACCCTAAATCTAACCCTAACCCAAACCCTAACCCTAACACTAACCCTAACACTAACCCTAACCGAAACAAACCCTAACCCTAACCCTAACTATTACCCTAACCCTAAACCTAACCCTAATCATAACCCTAAACCTAACACAAACCCAAACCCTAACCAAAACCCTAACCTTAACCCTAACCCTAAACCTAACCCTAATCCTAACCCCAAACCTAAACCTAACGCAAACCCAAACCCTATCCGTAACCCTAACCCTAACACCATCCGTAACCCAAACCAAACCCTAACGCAACCCCTAACCCTCACCCTAACCCAAACCCTAAACCTAACCCTAACCCTAACACTAACCCTAATTGAAAGCAAACTCTAACCAAAAACCTAACCCTACCCCTAACCCAAACCCAAAACCTAACCCTAATCCTAACCCTAAACCTAACCCTAACCCAAACCCTAACCCTAACACTAAATCTAACCCTATCCCTAACCCAAACCCTAACCCTAACCCTAACCCTAACCCTAACCCTAACCAAACACAAACCCTACCCCTAACCCTATCCCTAACCCAAACGCTAACCCTAACCCTAACCCTAAATCTAACCCTAACCCAAACCCTAACACTAACCCTAAACCTAACACTAAACCTAACCCAAACCAAACCCTAACCGTAACCCTAAAAAAACCCTAAGCCTCACCCTAACCCAAACCCTAACTCTGACCCTCACCATAACCCAAACCCTAACCCTAACCTTAACCCTACCCCTAAACCAAACCCTAACACTAACCCTAAACCAAACTCTCAATCTAACCCTACCCCTAAACCAAACCCTAAATTTAAACCTAACGCTAACCCAAACCCAAACCCTAACCCTAACCCAAACCAAACCCTAACCCAACACCTAACCCTAACAATAACCCTAACCCAAACACTAACCCTAACCCTAACCCAAAGCCTAACTCTAACACTGCCCCTAACCCTAATCCTAACCCTAACCCAAAACCTAACACTAATCCTAAACCTAACCCTAAAACCAAACCAAATCCTAACAGTAACACTAACACTAACTGTAACTCTAACCCTAACCCTAAACGAAACCCTAACCCTAACCCTAAACTTAAACCTAACCCTAAGCAAAACCGTAAACCTAACCCTAACCTTAACCCTAACCCAAACAAAAACCCTAATCCTAACCCTAACCCTAACCCAAACCCTAACCCTAACCCAAACCGTAACCCTAACCTTAACCCTAAACCTAACCCTAACCCAAACCCTAACCCTAACCCTAAACTTCACCCTCACACAAAACAAACCCTAAACATAACTCTAACAAACAAACCGAACCCTAAACCTAAACCTAACCCTAAATCAAAACCCAAACCCTAACCCTAAACTTAACCCTAATCCTAACCCTAACACTAACCCTAAACCAAAACCTAAACCTAACCCTTACACTAAGCCTAACCCTAACCCGAACACAAACCCTAACCCTAACACTAACCCTAACCCTAACCGTAACCCTAACCCAAACCCAAACCCTAACCCTAACTCTAACCCTAACGCTAACCCAAATACAAACCCTAACCCTAACCCTAACCCAAACCCTAAACCTAACCCTAACCGTAACCCTAAACCTAAGCAAAACCCTAATCCTAACCGTAACCCTAAACCTAACCCTAAACCTAACCCTAACCCAAACCCTAACCCTAATGCTAACCATAAATCTAACCCTAACACAAACCCTAAACCTAACCCTAAACCTAACCCTAACGCAAACCCTAACCCTAAGCATAACCCTAACCGAAACACTAACCCTAATACTAACCCTAAATCAAATCTAACCCTAACCCTAACCCTAACCCTAAACTTAAACCTAACGCAAACCCAAACCCTAACCCTAACTCTAACCCTAATCCAAACCCTAAACCTAAACCTAACGCAAACTCAAACCCTAACCCTAACCCTAACACTAACTCTAATGCAAAGCAAACCCTAACCATAAAACTAACCCTACCCCTAATCCAAACCCTAACCCTAACCCTGATCGAAACCTTAAAGCAAAACCTAACACTAACACTAACCCTAACCCGAACCCAAACCCAAGCCCTAACCCTAACATTAACCCTAACCCTTCCCCTAACAAAACCCAAACCCTAACCCTCACCCTAACCCAAACCTAACCCAAATCCAAACCATAACCCTAACCCTAACCCAAACCCTAAACCTAACCCTAACCGTAATCCTAAACCTAAGCAAAACATTAATCCTAACCGTAACCCTAACCCTAAACCTAACCCAAACCCTAATCCTAACCCTAACCCAAACCCTAACTCTAACCCTAACCCTAACCAAAACCCTAAACCTAACACTAACCCTAACCCTAAACCAAATCCTAACCCTAACCCTAACCCTAACACCAGCCCTAAACCAAACCAAACCCTAACCCTAACCCTAACCATAACCCTAACCCAAACCCTAATCCTAACTCTAACCCAAAGCCTAGGTCTAACCCTAACCCTAACCCTAACCCTAACCCAAAACCTAAACCTAACCCTAATCTTAACCCTAACCCAAAACCTAACCCTAACCTTAACCCAAACCCTAACACTAACCCTAATCCTAACCGTAAACCAAACCCTAACACTAACCCTAAACCTAACCGTAACCCTAAACCTAAATCAAATCATAACCCTAAACCTAACCCAAACTCTAACCCTAACCCTAACCCTAACTCTAACCCTAACCCAAACCCTAATCCTAGCCCTAACCCTAACCCTAACACAAGCACAAACCCTAACCCAAAAACTAACCATAACTCTAACCCTAACCCAAACCCAAAAATTAACCCTAACCATAGCGCTAACCCTAACCCAAACACTAACCCTAACCCAAACCCTAATCCTAACCCTAACCCTAACCCTAACCCTAACCCTAACCCTAACCCTAACCCTAAATCTTACCTAACCCAAACCCTAACCCTAACCCTAAACCTAAACCTAACACTAACCCTAACCCTAAACCGAACACAAACCCTAACCCTAACACTAACCCTAACCTTAACCGTAACCCTAACCCAAACCCAAACCCTAACCCTAACCCTAACCCTAACGCTAACCCAAATACAAACCCTAACCCTAACCCTAACCCAAACCCTAAACCTAACCCTAACCGTAACCCTAAACCTAAGCAAAACCCTAATCCTAACCGTAACCCTAACCCTAACCCTAAACCTAACCGTAACCCAAACCCTAACCCTAATGCTAACCGTAAATCTAACCCTAACACAAACCCTAAACCTAACCCTAAACCTAACCCTAACGCAAACCCTAACCCTAACCATAACCTTAACCCAAACCCTAACCCTAATACTAACCCTAAACCAAATCTAACCCTAACCCTAACCCAAACCCTAAACTTAAACCTAACGCAAACCCAAACCCTAACCCTAATCCTAACCCTAACACCAGCCCTAAACCAAACCAAACCCTAACCCTAACCCTAACCGTAACCCTAACCCAAACCCTAATCCTAACTCTAACCCAAACCCTAAGTCTAACCCTAACCCTAACCCTAACCCTAACCCAAAACCTAACCCTAACCCTAATCTTAACCCTAACCCAAAACCTAACCCTAACCTTAACCCAAACCCAAACAGTAACCCTAATCCTAACCGTAAACCAAACGCTAACACTAAGCGTAAGCCTAACCGTAACCCTATACCTAACCCAAATCATAACCATAACCCTAACCCTAACCCTAACCCTAACCCTAACCCTACCCCTAACCCTAAATCTAACTCCAACCCTAACCCTAACCCAAAGACTAACCCTAACCCTCACCCTACCCCAAACCCACCTCCTAACCCTCCCCCAACCCCTAACCCTAAACCTAATCATAACAATAACCCGAACCCTAATCCAAACCAAATCCTAACCCTATCCCTAAACCTAACCCTAACCCAAACCCTAACCCTAACCCGAACCCTAACCCTAAACCTAACCCTAACCCAAACCCTAACCCTAACCCTAACCCTAAATCTTACCTAACCCAAACCCTAATCCTAAGCCTAAACCTAACCCTAACACAAACCCAAACCCTAACACTAACCCTAGCCTTAACCCCCGCCCTACCCCAAACCCTAAATCTAACCCTAACCCAAACCCTAACCCTAACACTAACCCTAACACTAACCCTAACCGAAACAAACCCTAACCCTAACCCTAACTATTACCCTAACCCTAAACCTAACCCTAATCATAACCCTAAACCTAACACAAACCCAAACCCTAACCAAAACCCTAACCTTAACCCTAACCCTAAACCTAACCCTAATCCTAACCCCAAACCTAAACCTAACGCAAACCCAAACCCTATCCGTAACCCTAACCCTAACACCATCCGTAACCCAAACCAAACCCTAACGCAACCCCTAACCCTCACCCTAACCCAAACCCTAAACCTAACCCTAACCCTAACACTAACCCTAATTGAAAGCAAACTCTAACCAAAAACCTAACCCTACCCCTAACCCAAACCCAAAACCTAACCCTAATCCTAACCCTAAACCTAACCCTAACCCAAACCCTAACCCTAACACTAAATCTAACCCTATCCCTAACCCAAACCCTAACCCTAACCCTAACCCTAACCCTAACCCTAACCCTAACCCTAACCAAACACAAACCCTACCCCTAACCCTATCCCTAACCCAAACGCTAACCCTAACCCTAACCCTAAATCTAACCCTAACCCAAACCCTAACACTAACCCTAAACCTAACACTAAACCTAACCCAAACCAAACCCTAACCGTAACCCTAAAAAAACCCTAAGCCTCACCCTAACCCAAACCCTAACTCTGACCCTCACCATAACCCAAACCCTAACCCTAACCTTAACCCTACCCCTAAACCAAACCCTAACACTAACCCTAAACCAAACTCTCAATCTAACCCTACCCCTAAACCAAACCCTAAATTTAAACCTAACGCTAACCCAAACCCAAACCCTAACCCTAACCCAAACCAAACCCTAACCCAACACCTAACCCTAACAATAACCCTAACCCAAACACTAACCCTAACCCTAACCCAAAGCCTAACTCTAACACTGCCCCTAACCCTAATCCTAACCCTAACCCAAAACCTAACACTAATCCTAAACCTAACCCTAAAACCAAACCAAATCCTAACAGTAACACTAACACTAACTGTAACTCTAACCCTAACCCTAAACGAAACCCTAACCCTAACCCTAAACTTAAACCTAACCCTAAGCAAAACCGTAAACCTAACCCTAACCTTAACCCTAACCCAAACAAAAACCCTAATCCTAACCCTAACCCTAACCCAAACCCTAACCCTAACCCAAACCGTAACCCTAACCTTAACCCTAAACCTAACCCTAACCCAAACCCTAACCCTAACCCTAAACTTCACCCTCACACAAAACAAACCCTAAACATAACTCTAACAAACAAACCGAACCCTAAACCTAAACCTAACCCTAAATCAAAACCCAAACCCTAACCCTAAACTTAACCCTAACCCTAACCCTAACACTAACCCTAAACCAAAACCTAAACCTAACCCTTACACTAAGCCTAACCCTAACCCGAACACAAACCCTAACCCTAACACTAACCCTAACCCTAACCGTAACCCTAACCCAAACCCAAACCCTAACCCTAACTCTAACCCTAACGCTAACCCAAATACAAACCCTAACCCTAACCCTAACCCAAACCCTAAACCTAACCCTAACCGTAACCCTAAACCTAAGCAAAACCCTAATCCTAACCGTAACCCTAAACCTAACCCTAAACCTAACCCTAACCCAAACCCTAACCCTAATGCTAACCATAAATCTAACCCTAACACAAACCCTAAACCTAACCCTAAACCTAACCCTAACGCAAACCCTAACCCTAAGCATAACCCTAACCGAAACACTAACCCTAATACTAACCCTAAATCAAATCTAACCCTAACCCTAACCCTAACCCTAAACTTAAACCTAACGCAAACCCAAACCCTAACCCTAACTCTAACCCTAATCCAAACCCTAAACCTAAACCTAACGCAAACTCAAACCCTAACCCTAACCCTAACACTAACTCTAATGCAAAGCAAACCCTAACCATAAAACTAACCCTACCCCTAATCCAAACCCTAACCCTAACCCTGATCGAAACCTTAAAGCAAAACCTAACACTAACACTAACCCTAACCCGAACCCAAACCCAAGCCCTAACCCTAACATTAACCCTAACCCTTCCCCTAACAAAACCCAAACCCTAACCCTCACCCTAACCCAAACCTAACCCAAATCCAAACCATAACCCTAACCCTAACCCAAACCCTAAACCTAACCCTAACCGTAATCCTAAACCTAAGCAAAACATTAATCCTAACCGTAACCCTAACCCTAAACCTAACCCTAACCCAAACCCTAACCCTAACCATAATGCTAACCCAAACCCTAACACTAATACTAACCCTAAACCAAATCCTAACCCTAACCCTAACTCTAACACCAGCCCTAAACGAAACCAAAACCTAACCCTAACCCTAACCCTAACCGTAACCCTAACCCAAACCCTAATCCTAACCCTAACGCAAACCCTAACTCTAACCCTAAGCCTAACCCTTACCCTAACCCTAACCCTAACCCAAAACCTAACCCTAACCCTAATCCTAAACCTAACCCAAAACCTTACCCTAACCTTAACCCAAACCCTAACACTAACCCTAATCCTAACCGTAAACCAAACCCTAACACTAACCCTAACCCTAACCGTAACCCTAAACCTAACCCAAATCCTAACCCTAAACCTAACCCAAACCCTAACCCTAACCCTAACCCTAATTCTAACCCTAACCCAAACCCTAACCCTAGCCCTAACCCTAAACCTAACACAAACACAAACCCTAACCCAAACACTAACCCTAACCCTAACCCAAACCCAAAATCTAACCCTAACCAAAGCGCTAACCCTAACCCAAATCGTAACCCTAACCCTAAACCTAACGCAAACCCTAACCCTAAACCTAACCTTAACCCTAACAGAAACACTAACCCTAACCCTAACCGCAACCCTAAACCTCAGCAAAACCCTATTCCTAACCGTAACCCTACCACTAACCCTAAACCTACCCCTAACCCTAACCTTAACACAAAGACTAATCGTAACCATAGCGCTAACCCTAACCCAAACCCTAACCCTAACGCTAACCCTAAACCTAACCCTAATCCTAACACAAACACTAACCCAAAACCTAACCGCAACCCTAACCCTAAGCAAAACCCCATTCCTAACCGTAACCCTTCCCCTAACCCTAACCCTAACCCAAAGACTAACCCTAACCCTAACCCTAACCAAAACACAAATCCTAACCCTAACCCAAAGCCTAACCCTAACCTTAATCCTAACCCTAAACCTAAACATATCGAAACCTTTAACCCTATACCTAATCGTAACCCAAACCCTAACCCTAACCCAAAGCAAATCCTAACCCTATCCCTAACCCTAACCCTAACCCAAACCCTAACCCTAACCCGAACTCTAACCCTAAACCTAACCCTGACCAAAACCCTAACCCTAACCCTAACCCTAAATCTTACCTAACCCAAACCCTAACCCTAACAATAACCCTAACACTAACCCTAACCCAAACCAAACCCTAACCCTAACCCTAACCCTAACCCTAACCCTAACCCTAAACCTAACCCAAATCATAACTATAAACCTAACACAAACCCAAACCCTAACCAAAACCCTAACCCTAACCCTAACCCTAATCCTAACCCTAAACCTAAACCTAACGCAAACCCAAACCCTAACTGTAACCCTAACCCTAAGACCAGCCGTAACCCAAACCAAACCCTAACGAAACCCCTAGCCCTCACCCTAACCCAAACACTAAACCTAACCCTAACCCTAACTCTAACCCTAATGCAAAGCAAACCTTAACCATACACCTAAGACTACCCCTACCCCTAACCCTAAATCTAACCCTAACCCTAATCCAAACCCTAACCCTAAGCCTAACCCTAACCCTAACGAAACACAAACCCTACCCCTAACCCGAACCCGAACCCAAACCCTAACCCTAACCCTAACCCTAAATCTAACCCTAACAGTAACCCTAACACTAACCCTGAACCTAACACTAACCCTAACCCAAACCAAACCCTAACCGTAACCCTAAACAAACCCTAACCCTCACCCTAACCCAAACCCTAACTCTGACCCTCACCATAACCCAAAACCTAACCCTAACCCTAACCCTACCCCTAACCCAAATCCTAACCCTAACCCTAACCCAAACCCTCACTCTAACCCTACGCCTAAACCAAACCCTAAACTTAAACCTAACGCTAACCCAAACCCAAACCCTAACCCTAACCCAAACCAAACCCTAACCCAACACCTAAGCCTAACCCTAACCCTAACCCAAAACCTAACCCTAACCCTTACCCTAACATTAACCCTAAACCAAACCAAATCCCAACCCTAACCCTAACCCTAACCCTAACCCAAAGCCTAACTCTAACACTGCCCCTAACCCTAAACCTAACCCTAACCCAAAACCTAACCCTAACACAAAACATAACACTAATCCTAAAGCTAACCCTAAAACAAAACCAAACCCTAACAGTAACATTAACACTAACTCTAACTCTAACCCTAAACCTAAACCAAACCCAAACCGTAACCCTAAACCTAACCCTAACCCAAACCCAAACCCTAACTCGAAACTTAACCGTAACCCTAACCCAAACCCTAACCCTAACCCTTAACCTAACGCAAACCCTAACCCTAAACCTAACCCTAACCCTAACACAAACACTAACCCTAACCCTAACCGCAACCCTAAACCTAAGCAAAACCCTATTCCTAACCGTAACCCTACCCCTAACCCTAAACCTAACCCTAAACCTAACCCTAACCCAAAGACTAACCCTAACCCTAACCTAAACCCAAATCCTAACCCTAACCCAAACCCTAACGCTAACCTTAATCCTAACCCTAAACCTAAACCTAACCCAACCCCTAACCCTAAACCTAATCGAAACCCAAACTCTAACCCTAACCCAAACCAAATCCTAACCCTATCCCTAACCCTAACCCTAACCCAAACCTTAACTCTAACCCGACCCGTAACCCTATACCAAACCCTAACCCTAACCCTAACACTAAATCTAAGCCTAAACCAAAACCTAACCCTAACCCTAACCCTAACACTAATCCTAACCCAAAGCAAACCCTAACCGTAACGATAACGGTTACCTCACCCTAAAACAAACCCAAACCGTAACCCTCACCCTAAACCAAACCCTAACTCTAACCCTCACCCTAACCCAAACCCTAACCCTAACCCTAACCATAACCCAAACCCTAACCCTAACCCTAACCCAAACCCTAATTCTAACCGTACCCCTAACCCAAACCCTAACCCTAACCCTAACCCTAACCCAAACCAAAACCCTAACCCTAACCCTTACCCAAACCAAACAATGACCCAACCCCTAACCCTAACTCTAACCGTAACCCGAACCCAAACCCTAACGCTATCCCAACCCTAACCCAATCCCAAACCCTAACCCTAACCCTAACCCTAACCCAAACCAAACCCTAACTCTAACCCTAATGCTAACTCTAACCCTATATCCAAACCAAAACACTAACCCGAACCCTAACCATATCCCTAACACAATACCTAACCCTAAACCTGAACCAAACCCTAACACTACCACTAACCCTAACCCTAAACCAAACCCAAACCCTAAACTTAACCCTAACCCAAACACTAACCCTAACCCTAACCCTAACCCTAACCCTAACCCTAATCCTAACCCTAACCCTAACCCTAACCCTAACCCAACCCCTAACCCTCACCCTAACTCTAACCTAAACCCTAACCCTAACACTAAAACTAAACCTAACCCTAACCCTAACCCTAACCCTAACCCTAAGCCTAACCCTAACCCTAACACTAACCCAAACCCTAACCCTAACCTTAACCCTAAACTTAACCCTAACCCAAACACTAACCCTAACCCTAACACTAACCCTAACCCTAACCCAAACCCTAACCCTAACCCTAACCCAAACCCTAACGTTATACCTAACCCTAACTCTCACCCTAACCCTAACCCAAACTCGAAACTTAACCCTAATCCACACACAAACCCTAACCCTAACCCTAACCCAAACCAAACCCTAACCCTAACCCTAATCCAAACCCAAACACTAAACCGAACCCAAACCCTAACCCTAACCCTAAACCAAAACCTAACCCTTTCCCTCACCCAAACCCTAACACAACCACTCACCCTAACCCTAAACCAAACCCAAACCCTAACCTTAACCCGAACCGAAACACTAAACCTAACCCTAACCCTAACCCTAATCCAAACCCTAACCCTAACCCAAACCCTAACCCTAAACCCAACCCTAACCCTAACCCTAACCCTAACCCTAACCCAAACCCTAACCCTAAACCTAACCCTAACACGATCCCTAACCAAAAGCAAATCCTAACCATAAACCTAACCCTACACCTAAACCAAACCCAAACCCTAACCCTAAACCTAACCCTAAACCTAACCCAAAGCCTAACCCTA
>CM069530.1:1547500-1552500 GCA_035773235.1 Eospalax fontanierii | reverse complement strand
CTATCCCTAACCCTAACCCTAACCCTATCCCAAACCCTAACCCTAACCATAACCCTAACCCAAACCCTAACTCTAAACCTACCCCTAACCCAAACCCTAACCGTAACCCTAACCCAAACCCAAACCCTAACCCTAACCCTAACCCAAACCAAACCCTGACCCAACCCCTAACCCTAATTCTAACCGTAACCCTAACCCAAACCCTGAACCTAAACCTAACACAAACCCAATCCCTAACCGTAAACCTAACCCTAACACCAGCCCTAACCCAAAACAAACCCTAACGCAACCCCTAACCCTCACCCTAACCCAAAACCTAACCCTAACCATAACCCTAATCCTAACCCAAACCAAACCGTAACCCTAACCGTAAAGCTAACCCTAACACTAACGCAAACCCAAACACTAACCCGATCCCGAACCCTAATCCTAACCCTAACCCAAAACCTACCCCCAACCCTCACCCAAACCCTAACACTACCACTAACCCTAAACCTAAACCAAACCCAAACCCTAAACTTAACCCAAACCGAAACACTCACCCTAACCCTAACCCTAATCCAAACCCTAACCCTAACCTAAACCCCAACCCTAAACCTAACCGTAACCCTAACCCTAACCCAAACCCTAACCCTAAACCTAAACCTAACCCAAACCCGAACCCTAAACCTAACCCTAACCTTAACCCTAATCCTAACCCTAAACATAAACCTAACGCAAACCTAAACCTTAACCATAACTCTAACCCTAAAACCAGCCCTAACCCAAACCAAACCCTAATTCAACCCCTAACCCTAACCCTAACCCAAACCCTAACCCTAAACCTAACCCTAAATCTGACCCTGACCCAAACCCTAACCCTAACCTTAAACCTAACCCTAAACCAAACCCAAACCCCAACCCTAACCCTAACCCTAACCCTAACCCAAACCCTAACCCTAACCCTAACTCTAAATCTACCCTAAGCCAAACCCTAACCTAACCCTAACTCTAACACTAACCCTACCCCAAACCAAACCCTGACCGTAACGATAACCCAATCACTAACCCTCAGCCTAACTCAAACCCTAACTCTAACCCGCCCCCTAACCCAAACCCTAATCCTAACCCTGAACCTAACCCTAACCCTAATCCGAAACCTAAACCTAACGCAAACCTAAACCTTAACCATAACTCTAACCCTAACACCAGCCCTAACCCAAACCAAACCCTAATTCAACCCCTAACCCTAACCCTAACCCAAACCCTAACCCTAAACCTAACCCTAAATCTGACCCTGACACAAAGCCTAAACCTTACCCTAAATCTAACCCTAAACCAAACCCAAACCCCAACCCTAACCCTAACCCTAACCCTAAGGAAAACCCTAACGCTAACCCTAACTCTAAATCTAACCCTAACCCAAAACCTAACCCTAACCCTAACTCTAACACTAACCCTAACCCAAACCAAACGCTAACCGTAACGATAACCCAAACACTAACCCTCACCCTAACCCAAACCCTAACTCTAACCCTCCCCCTAACCCAAACCCTAATCCTAACCCTATCCCTAACCCTTAACCAAAGCTAACCCTAACCCCCACCCTCACCCAAACCCGAACCCTAACCCTAACACTAACCATAACTCAAACCTTAACCCTAACCCAAACATTAAACCTAACCCTAGCCTTAATCAAAACCCTAACCCTAACCCAGACCAAACCCTAAACCTAACCCTAAACCTAACACTATCCCTAACCCAAACCAAACACTAACCCTAACCCTAACCCTAACCCTAACCCACACCCAAACCCTAACACTAAACCTAACTCTAACCCAAACCCAAACACTAACCCTAACCCTAAACCTAATCCTAATCCTAAACTAACCCTAACCCAAACTCTAACCCTAACCCTAACCCAAACCCTAACCTTAAACCTAACCCTAAACCAAACCCTAAACCTAACCCTAACCCTAACCCTAACCAAAACCCTAACCCTAACCCTATCAGTAACCCAAACCATAGCACTAACCCTAACCCTAACCCTAAACCAAACCCAAACCTAACACTAACACGAACCCTAACTATAAACCTAACCCTAATTCTAACCCTAACCCTAACCCTAACTCTAACCCTAACCCTAACCCAAACCCTAACCTTAAACCTAACCCTAAACCAAACCCTAACCCTAACCCTAAATCTAAACCTAACCAAAACCCTAACCCTAAACCTAACATTAACCCTAACGCATGCACTAACCCTAATCCTAACCGTAACACTAACCGAAACCCTAAACCTAACCCAAACCCTAACCCTAACCCTAAACCTAACCCAAACCCTAACCCTAACTCTAACACTAACCCAAACGCAAAGCCTAACCCTAAACTAAACCGTAACCCTAACCCAAACCCAAAACCTAACCCTAAACCTAACCCTAACCAAAACACGAACCCAAACCCTAACCCAAAACAAAACCCTAACCCAAACCCTAACACTAAACCTAACTCTAACCCTAACATAAAACAAAAACCGAAACCTAACCCTAACCCTAACCCTAACCATAACCCTAATCCAAAACCTAACTCTAACCCTAAACCAAACCCAAACCCTAACACTAACACTAACCCTAACACTAAACCTAACCCTAATCCTAACCCTAACCGTAACCCTAACCCTAACCCAAACCCTAACCTTAAACCTAACCCTAAAACAAACCCTAAACCTAACCCTAACCCTAACCCTAACCAAAACCCTAACCCTAACCCTAATCTTAACCCTAACCCATACACTAACCCTAATCCTAAACCTAATCCTAACCCTAACCCTAACCCAAACCCTAAACCTAACCCAAACCTAACCCTAACCCTAACCCTAAACCTAACCCTTTCCCAAACCCTAACCCTAAACCTAACCCTAACCCTAACCCAAACCCTAACCCTAAACCTAAACCTAACCCAAACCCTAATGCTAAACCTAACCCTAACCCTAACACCAAACCCAAACCCTAACACTAACACTAACCCTAACACTAAACCTAACCCTTATCCTAACCCTAACACTAACCCTAATCCAAACCAAATCCTAACCCTAACCCTAACCCTAAAACTAACCCTAACCCTAACCTTAACACAAACCCTAACCGTAACCCTAACTCTAACACAAATCCTAACCCTAAACCTAAGCCTTACCACTAACCCCTAACCCTAACCCTTTCCGTAAACCAAACCCTAACTCTAACCCTAACCTTAACCCTAACA
This sequence comes from Eospalax fontanierii, assembly GCA_035773235.1. Lineage (NCBI taxonomy): Eukaryota > Metazoa > Chordata > Mammalia > Rodentia > Spalacidae > Eospalax > Eospalax fontanierii. Next base: position 1,549,261 of record CM069530.1, on the reverse strand, counting down.
CTAACCCTAACCCTAACCCAAACAAAATGCTAATCCTAACCCTAATCCTAACCCTAACCCAAAACCTAACACTAACCATAACCCTAACTCTAAACCAAACCGAAACCCTAACACTAACACTAACCCTAACCCTAACCCTAACCCTAACCCTGCCCCAAACCCTAACATTAAACCTAACCCTAAACCAAACCCTAACGCTAACCTAACTCTAACCCAAACCTAATCCTTAACCCTAACCTTAATCCTAACCCTAAGCCTAACCCAACCCCTAACCCTAACTCTAACCCTAACCCTATCCCTAAAACAAACCAAACCCTAACCCTAACCCTAATCCTAACCCTAACCCTTACATAAACTCTAACCCTAACCCGAACCCAAACACTAACCCTAACCCTAACCCTAACCCACACCCAAACCCTAACCCTAACCCTAACCCTAACCCACACCCTAACACTAACCCTAACACTAACACTAACCCTATCCCTAACACAAACCAAACCCTAACCCTAACTCTAAACCTAACCCTAACCCTAAGATTAACCCTAACCCAAAGCAAACCGTAACCATAAACCTAACCCTACACCTAACCCAACCCAAACCCTAACACTAACCCTAACCCTAACACTAAACCTAACCCTAAATCTAACACTGACCCAAAACCTGACCCTAACCCTAAACCTAACCCTAACCCACACCCAAACCCTAACCCTAACCCTAACGCTAACCCAAACCCTAACCCTAACCCTAACACTAAATCTAAGCCTAAACCAAACCCTAACCCTAACCCTAACCCTAACACTAACCCTAACCCAAACCAAACCCTAACCATAACGGTTACCCAAACCCTAACCCTCACCCTAAACCAAACCCTAACTCTAACTCTCAACGTAACCCAAAACATATCCCTAACCCTAACCCTAACCCTAACCCTATCCCAAACCCAAACGCTTACCCTAACACTAACCCAAACCAAACCCTGACCCAACCCCTAACCCTAACTCTAACCGTAACCCGAACCCAAACCCTAAACCTAAACCTAACGCAAACCCAATCCCTAACCGTAAACCTAACCCTAACACCAGCCCTAACCCAAAACAAACCCTAATTCAACCCCTAACCCTAACCCTAATCCAAACCCTGACCCTAAACCTAACCCTAAATCTGACCCTGACCCAAACCCAAAACCTAACCCTAACCATAACCCTAACCCTAACCCAAAGCAAACCCTAACCCTAAAACTAAAGCTAACCCTAACACAAAACCAAAACGCAAACACTAACCCGAACCCGAACACTAACCCTAACCCTAACGCAAAACCTACCCCTAACCCTCACCCAAACCCTAATACTACCACTAACCCTAAACCTAAACCAAACCCAAACCCTAACCTTAACCCTAAACGAAACACTAACCCTAACCCTAACCCTAACCCTAATCGAAACCCTAACCCTAACCCAAACCCTAACCCTAAACCTAACCCTAACCCTAACCCTAACCCTAACCCTAACCCTAACCCAAACCCTAACCCTAAACCTAAAGCTAACCCAAACCCTAACCCTGAACCTAACCCTAACCCTAACCCTAAGGCAAACCTAAACCTTAACCATAACTCTAACCCTAACACCAGCCCTAACCCAAACCAAACCCTAATTCAACCCCTAACCCTAACCCTAATCCAAACCCTAACCCTAAACCTAACCCTAATCTGACCCTGACCCAAACCCTAAACCTAACCCTAAACCTAACCCTAAACCAAACCCA
>CM069530.1:1530000-1540000 GCA_035773235.1 Eospalax fontanierii | reverse complement strand
AACCTAAACCTAACGCAAACCCAATCCCTAACCGTAAACCTAACCCTAACACCAGCCCTAACCCAAAACAAACCCTAATTCAACCCCTAACCCTAACCCTAATCCAAACCCTAACCCTAAACCTAACCCTAAATCTGACCCTGACCCAAACCCAAAACCTAACCCTAACCATAACCCTAACCCTAACCCAAAGCAAACCCTAACCCTAAAACTAAAGCTAACCCTAACACAAAACCAAAACGCAAACACTAACCCGAACCCGAATAATAACCCTAACCCTAACGCAAAACCTACCCCTAACCCTCACCCAAACCCTAATACTACCACTAACCCTAAACCTAAACCAAACCCAAACCCTAACCTTAACCCTAAACGAAACACTAACCCTAACCCTAACCCTAACCCTATTCGAAACCCTAACCCTAACCCAAACCCTAACCATAAACCTAACCCTAACCCTAACCCTAACCCTAACCCTAACCCAAACCCTAACCCTCAACCTAAAGCTATCCCAAACCCTAACCCTGAACCTAACCCTAACCCTAACCCTAAGGCAAACCTAAACCTTAACCATAACTCTAACCCTAACACCAGCCCTAACCCAAACCAAACCCTAATTCAACCCCTAACCCTAACCCTAATCCAAACCCTAACCCTAAACCTAACCCTAAATCTGACCCTGACCCAAACCCTAAACCTAACCCTAAACCTAACCCTAAACCAAACCCAAACCCCAACCCTAACCCTAACCCTAACCCTAACCAAACCCTAACGCTAACCCTAACTCTAAATCTAACCCTAACCCAAAACCTAACCCTAACCCTAACTCTAAGACTAACCCTAACCCAAACCAAACCCTAAGCGTAACGATAACCCAAACACTAACCCTCACCCTAACCCAAACCCTAACTTTAACCCTCCCCCTAAAACAAACCCTAATCCTAACCTTAACCCTAACCCTAAACCAAAGCTAACTCTAACCCTCAGCCTAACCCAAACCCTAATCCTAACCCTAACACTAACCATAACTCAAACCCTAACCCTAACCGAACCCTAAACCTAACCCTAACCTTAACCAAAACCCTAACCCTAACCCTAACCCAGACCAAACCCTAACCCTAACCCTAACCCTAACCCTAACACTATCCCTAACCCAAACCAAACCCTAACCCTAACTCTAACCCTAACCCTAACCCACACCCAAACCCTAACACTAACCCTAACCTTAACCCAAACCCAAACACTAACCCTAAACCTAAACCTAATCGTAATCCTAAACTAACCCTAACCCAAACTCTAACCCTAACCCTAACCAAAACCCTAACCTTAAACCTAACCCTAAACCAAACCCTAACCCAAACCAAAACCCTAATCCTAACCCTAACCTTAACCCTAACCCATACACTAACCTTAATCCTAACCCTAATCCTAACCCTAACCCTAACTCTAACCCTAACCCTAAACCTAACCCTTTCCCAAACCCTAACGCTAACCCTAACCTTATCCCAAACCCTAACCCTAAACCTAAACCTAACACAAACCCTAATTCTAAACCTAAACCTAACCCTAACCCTAACCCTAACCCTAACCCAAAACCTAACATTAACCCTAACCGTAACCCTAAACCAAATCCAAAGCCTAACACTAACACTAACCCTAACACTAATCCTAACCCTAATCCTAACCCTAACCGTAACCCTAACCCTAACCCTAAACCAAACCCTAACCTTAAACCTATCCCTAAACCAAACCGTCACCCTAAACCTAACTCTAACCCAAATCTAATTCTTAACGGTAAGCTTAATCCTAACCCTAACCCTAACGCTAACCCTACCCCTAACCCAAACACAAACACTAACCCGAACCCTAACCCTAAGCCTAAAACAAAACCTAACCCTAACCCTCACCCAAACCCTAACACTACCACTAACCCTAATCCTAAACCAAACCCAAACCCTAAACTTAACCCTAAACCAAACACTAACCCTCACCCTAACCCTAACCCTAACCCAAAGCCTAACCCTAACCCAAAACCTAACCCTAAACCTAACCCTAACTCTAACCCTAAACCTAACCCAAACCCTAACCCTAAACCTAACCCTAACCCAAACCCTAACGCTCACCCTAACCCTAAAAATAACATAAACCAAAAACCTAAACCTAACCCTAACCCTAACCCAAACCCTAACTCTAACCCTAACGCTAATCCAAACCCTAACCCTAACCCTAACCCAAACCCTAAACCTAACCCAAACCCTAACCCTAATCCTAAAAATAACCCTAATCCAAACCTTAACCCAAACCCTAACCGTAACCCTAACCCTAACACAAAACCTAACCCTAAATCTAAGCCTTACCCCTAACCCCTAACCCTAACCCTTTCCGTAAACCAAACCCTAACCCTAACCCTAACCTTAACCCAAACACTAACCCTAACCCTAACCCAAACCAAACGCTAACCCTAACCCTAACCCTAACCCTAAGCCTAACCCAAAACCTAACACTAACCATAACCCTAACCCTAAACCAAACCGAAACCCTAACACTAACACTAACCCTAACTCTCAACCTAACCCTAATCCTAACCCTAACCCTAACCCTAACCCTAACCCACACCCAAACCCTAACACTAACCCTAACCCTAACCCACACCCTAACACTAACCCTAACTCTAACCCAAACCTAATCCTTAACCCTAACCTTAATCCTAACCCTAACCCTAACCCAACCCCTATCACTAACCCGAACCCAAAGTAAACCGTAACCATAAACCTAACCCTACACCTAACCCAACCCAAACCCTAACCCTAACCCTAACCATAACCCTAACCCTAAATCTACTCCTGACCCAAAACCTGACCCTAACCCTAAACCTAACCCTAACCCAAACCCAAACCCTAACCCTAACCCTAACGCTAACCCAAACCCTAACCCTAACCCTAACACTAAATCTAATCCTAAACCAAATCCTAACCCTAACCCTAACCCTAACACTAACCCTAACCCAAACCAAACCCTAACTGTAACGGTTACCCAAACCCTAACCCTCACCCTAAACCAAACCCTAACTCTAACCCTCATCTTAACCCAAACCCTAACCCTAACCCTAACCCTAACCCAAACCCATACCCTAACCCTAACCCTAACCCAAACAAAACCCTGACCCAAACCCTAACCCTAACTCTAACCGTAACCCTAACCCAAACCCTAAACCTAACCCTAAACCAAACCCAAACCCTAACCCTAACCCTAACCCTAACCCTAACCCAAACCAAACCCTTACCCTAAACCTAACGCTAACCCTAACCCTACACCCAAACCCAAACACTAACCCGAACCCTAACCCAATACCTAACCCTCACCCTCAACCAAACCATAACACTATCACTAACCCTAACCCTAAACCAAACCCAAACCCTAAACTTAACCCTAACCCTAACCCTAACCCTAACCCTAACATTAACACAAACCAAACCCTAAACCTAACCCTAACCCTAATCCTAACCCTAAACCTAAACCTAACGCAAACCCAAACTCTAACCATAAACCTAACCCTAACACCAGCCCTAACCCTAAACAAACCCTAACGAAACACCTAACTCTCACCCTAACCCAAAACCTAACCCTAACCATAACCATAACCCTAAAGCTAACCCTAACACTAACCCAAACCCAAACACTAACCCGAACGCGAACCCTAACCCTAACCCTAACAAAAAACCTACCCCTAACCCTCACCCAAACCCTAACACTACCACTAAACCTAAACCTAAACCAAACCCAAACCCTAACCTTAACCCTACCCGAAACACTAACCCTAACCCTAACCCTAACCCTAATCCAAACCCTAACCCTAACCCAAACCCTAACCCTAAACCTAACCTTAACCCTAACCCTAAACCAAACCCTAACCCTAAACCTAAACCTAACCCAAAACCCAACCCTAAACCTAACCCTAACCCTAAACCTAAACCTAACCCTAAACTTAAACCTAACGCAAACCTAAACCTTAACCATAACTCTAACCCTAACACCAGCCCTAACCCAAACCAAACCCTAATTCAACCCCTAACTCTAACCCTAACCCAAACCCTAACCCTAAACCTAACCCTAACACGAACCCTAACCCAAAGCAAATCCTAAACATAAACCTAACCCTACTCCTAAACCAAACCCAAACCCTAACCCTAAACCTAACCCTAAATCTGACCCTGACCCAAACCCTAACCCTAACACTAAACCTAACCCTAAACCAAACCCAAACCCCAACCCTAACCCTAACCCTAACCCTAACCCTAACCCTAACCCTAACCAAAACCCTAATCCTAACCCTAACTCTAAATCTAACCCTAACCCAAACCCTAACCCTAACCCTAACACTAACCCTAACCCAAACCAAACCCTAACTGTAACGATAAGACAAACACTAAGCCTCACCCTAACCCAAACCCTAACTCTAACCATCACCCTAACCCAAATCCTAACCTAACCCTAACTCTAACCCTAACACAATCCCTAACTCAAACCCTAACCCTAAACCTAATCCAAACCCTAAACCTAACCCTAACCTTAACCCTAACCGTAACCGTAACCCTAACCCAGACCAAACCCCAAACATAACCCTAACCCTAACACTATCCCTAACTCAAACCAAACCCTAACCGTAACCCTAACCCTAACCCTAACCCACACCCAAACGCTAATGCTAACCCTAACCCTAACCCACACCCTAACACTAACCCTAACACTAACACTAACCGTAACCCAAACCAAACCCTAACCCTAACCCTAACCCTAACCCTAACCCAAACCCTCAGCCTAATCCTAACCCTAAACCTAACCCTAACCCAAACCAAACCCTAACCCTAACCCTAAACCTAACGCAAACCCTAACCCTAACTATAACACTAACCCAAACACAAAGCCTAACCGTAAACTAAACCGTAACCCTAACCCAAACCCAAAACCTAACCCTAAACCTAACCCTAACCAAAACACGAACCCAAACCCTAACCCAAAACCAAACACTAACCCAAACCCTAACACTAAACCTAACTCTAACCCTGACATAAACCAAAAACAGAAACCTAACCCTAACCCTAACCCTAACCATAACCATAACCCTAACCCAAACCCTAACTCTAACCCTAACCCTAACCCAAACCCAAAACCTAACCCTAATCCACACACAAAACCTAAACCAAACCCTAACCCTAACCCAAACGCTGACCCTAACCGTAACCCAAACCGAAACACTAACCTGAACCTGAACCCAATCCCTAACCCCAACCCAAAACCTAACCCTAACCCTCACCCAAACCTTAACACTACCACTAACCCTAACCCTAAACCAAACCCAAACCCTAACCTTAACACTAACCCAAACACTAACCATAACCCTTACCCAAATCCAGAACTTAACCCTAACCCAAACCCTAACCCTAAACCTAACCCTAACCCTAACCCTAACGCAAACCCTAACCCTAAACCTAAACCTAACCCAAACCCTAATGCTAAACCTAACCCTAACCCTAACCCTAACCCTAACCCAAAACCTAACCCTAAATCTAAACCTAACGCTAAACCAAACCCAAACCCTAACACTAACACTAACCCTAACACTAAACCTAACCCTAATCCTAACCCTAACTGTAACCCTAAAGCTAACCCTAACCCAAACCCTCACCTTAAACCTAACCCTAAACCAAATCCTAACCCTTAACCTAACTCTAACCAAAACCTAATCCTTAACCGTAACCTTAATCCTAACCCTAACCCTAACCCTAACCCAAGCCCTAACCCTAACCTTAACCCTAACCCTATCCCTAACACAAACCAAATCCTAACACTAACCCTAACCCTAAACCTATCCCAAAACGAAACCCTAACGCAAACCCTAACCCTAACCCTAACTCAAACACTTAACCTAACGCTAAACCTAACCCTAACCCAAACCCTAATACTAATCCTAACCATAAGCCTACCACAAAATCTAACCCTAACCCGAACCCAAACCATAACCTTAACCCTAACCATAACCCTAATGCTAATCCTTACCCTAAACCTTAACCTAACGCAAACCCAAACCCTAAACGTAACCCTAACCCTAACACCAGCCCTAACCCAAACCAAACCCTAACTCAACCCCTAACCGTAACCCTAACTGAAACCCTAAACCTAACTCTAACCCTAACACTAATCATAACCCAAAGCAACACTAACCATAAACCTAACCCTACACCTAACCCAAACCCAAACCCTAACCCTAACCCAAACCCTAAACAAAACATGAACCCTAAACATAACCCTAAACCAAACCTTAACCATAACCTTAAACGTAACCCTAACCCAAACACTAACCATAAACCTAACACTAAACCTAACCCAAATCGTAAACCTAACCCTAACCCAAACCCTAACCCTAGCCCTAACCCTAACCCACACCCAAACCCTAACACTAACCCTAACCCTAACCCACACCCTAACACTAACCCTAACTCTGACCCAAACCTAATCCTTAACCCTAACCTTAATCCTAACCCTAACCCTAACCCAACCCCTATCACTAACCCGAACCCAAAGCAAACCGTAACCATAAACCTAACCCTACACCTAACCCAACTCAAACCCTAACCCTAACCCTAACCATAACCCTAACCCTAAATCTACTCCTGACCCAAAACATGACCCTAACCCTAAACCTAACCCTAACCCAAACCCAAACCCTAACCCTAACCCTAACGCTAACCCAAACCCTAACCCTAACCCTAACACTAAATCTAATCCTAAACCAAACCCTAACCCTAACCCTAACCCTAACACTAACCCTAACCCAAACCAAACCCTAACTGTAAAGGTTACCCAAACCCTAACCCTCACCCTAAACCAAACCCTAACTCTAACCCTCATCTTAACCCAAACCCTAACCCTAACCCTAACCCTAACCCAAACCCATACCCTAACCCTAACCCTAACCCAAACCAAACCCTAACCCAAACCCTAAACCTAACCCTAAACGAAACCCAAACCCTAAACCTAACCCTAACCCTAACCCTAACCCTAACCCAAACCAAACCCTTACCCTAACCCTAACGCTAACCCTAACCCTACACCCAAACCCAAACACTAACCCGAACCCTAACCCAATACCTAACCCTCACCCTCAACCAAACCCTAACACTATCACTAACCCTAACCCTAAACCAAACCCAAACCCTAAACTTACCCCTAACCCTAACCCTAACCCTAACCCTAACCCTAACATTAACACAAACCAAACCATAAACCTAACCCTAACCCTAATCCTAACCCTAAACCTAAACCTAACGCAAACCCAAACCCTAACCATAAACCTAACCCTAACACCAGCCCTAACCCAAAACAAACCCTAACGAAACCCCTAACTCTCACCCTAACCCAGACCAAACCCTAACCATAACCCTAACCCTAACACTATCCCTAACTCAAACCAAAACCTAACCATAATCCTAACCCTAACCCTAACCCACACCCAAACGCTAATACTAACCCTAACCCTAACCCACACCCTAACACTAACCCTAACACTAACACTAACCGTAACCCAAACCAAACCCTAATCCTAACCCTAACCCTAACCCTAACCCAAACCAAACCCTAACCCTAACCCTAAACCTAACGCAAACCCTAACCCTAACTCTAACACTAACCCAAACCCAAAGCCTAACCGTAAACTAAACCGTAACCCTAACCCAAACCCAAAAACTAACCCTAAACCTAACCCTAACCAAAACACGAACCCAAACCCTAACCCAAAATCAAACACTAACCCAAACCCTAACACTAAACCTAACTCTAACCCTAACATAAACCATAAACCGAAACCTAACCCTAACCCTAACCCTAACCCTAACCATAACCCTAACCCAAACCCTAACTCTAACCCTAACCCTAACCCAAACCCAAAACCTAACCCTAATCCACACACAAAACCTAAACCAAACCCTAACCCTAACCCAAACGCTGACCCTAACCCTAACCCAAAGCCAAACACTAACCTGAACCTGAACCCTATCCCTAACCCCAACCCAAAACCTAACCCTAACCCTCACCCAAACCTTAACATTACGACTAACCCTAACCCTAAACCAAACCCAAACCCTAACCTTAACACTAACCCAAACACTAACCCTAACCCTAACCCAAATCCAGAACCTAAAACTAACCCAAACCCTAACCCTAAACCTAACCCTAACCCTAACCCTAACGCAAACCCTAACACTAAACCTAAACCTAACCCAAACCCTAATGCTAAACCTAACTCTAACCCTAACCCTAACCCTAACCCAAAACCTAACCCTAAATCTAACCATAACGCTAAACCAAACCCAAACCCTAACACTAACACTAACCCTAACACTAAACCTAACCCTAATCCTAACCCTAACCGTAACCCTAAACCTAACCCTAACCCAAACACTCACCTTAAACCTAACCCTAAACCAAATCCTAACCCTAAACCTAACTCTAACCAAAACCTAATCCTTAACCGTAACCTTAATCCTAACCCTAACCCTAACCCTAACCCAAGACCTAACCCTAACCTTAACCCTAACCCTATCCCTAACACAAACCAAACCCTAACACTAACCTTAACCCTAAACCTAACCCAAAACGAAACCCTAACGCAAACCCTAACCCTAACCCTAACTCAAACACTTAACCTAACGCTAAACCTAACCCTAACCCAAACCCTAATACTAATCCTAAACATAAGCCTACCACAAACTCTAACCCTAACCCGAACCCAAACCATAACCTTAACCCTAACCATAACCCTAATGCTAATCCTTACCCTAAACCTTAACCTAACGCAAACCCAAACCCTAACCCTAACCCTAACCCTAACCGTAACCCTAACCCTAACCCTAAACCAAACCCAAACCCTAACACTAACACTAACCCTAACACTAAACCTAACCCTCATGCTAACCCTAACCCTAAACCTAACTCTAACCAAAACCTAATCCTTAACCGTAACCTTAATCCTAACCCAAATCCTAACCCTAACCCAAGCCCTAAACCTAACCTTAACCCTAACCCTATCCCTAACACAAACCAAACCCTAACAGTAACCCTAACCCTAACCCTAAACCTAACCCAAACCCAAACCCTAACTCAAACCCTAACCCTAACCCTAACCCTAACCCTAACCCTAACCCTAACCCTAACCCAAACCCTAACCATAAACCAAACCCTAACCCAAACCCTAACGCTAAACCTAACTCTAACCTTAACATAAACCAAAAACCTAACCCTAACCCTAACCCTAACCCTAACCCAAACCCTAACTCTAACCCTAACCCTCACCCAAACCCGAAACCTAACCCTAATCCAAGCACAAACCCTAACCCTAATCCTAAGCCTAACCCAAACCAAACCCTAACTCTAACCCTAACGCTAACCCTAACCCTAACCCAAACCCAAACATTAACCCGGACCCGAACTGGAAACCAAACCCTGACCCTAACCCAAAACCTAACCCTAACCCTCACCCAAACCCTAACACTAGCACTAACCCTAGCCCTAAACCAAACCCAAACCCTAACCTTAACGATAACCCAAACACTAACCCTAACCCTAACCCTAACCCTAACTCTAACCCTAACCCTAACCTAAACCCTAACCTTAAACGTAACCCTAAACCAAACCCTAACCCTAACCCTAACCCTAACCGTTACCAAAACCCTAACCCTAACCCTAACCTTAACCCTAACCCATCCACTAACCTAATCCTAACCCTAATCCTAACCCAAAACCTAAACCTTACCCAAACCCTAACCCTAACCCTAACCCTATCCCTAAAGCCTAACCCTAACCCTAACCCTAAGCCTAAACCAAACTCTAACCCTAAAACCACCCCTAACCCAAACCCTAACGCTAAACCTAACTCTAACTCTAACATAAACCAAAAACCTAAACATAACCCTAACCCTAAACCTAACCCTAACCCTAACGCTAA
>CM069530.1:1520000-1525000 GCA_035773235.1 Eospalax fontanierii | reverse complement strand
AACCCTAACCCTCACCCAAACCCGGAACCTAACCCTAACCCGAACTGTAAAGCTAATCCTAACCCTAAACATAAACCCAACGCAAACTCAAACCCTAACCTGAACCCTAACCCTAACACCGGCCCTAACCCAAATCAAACCCTAACTCAAACCCTAACCCTAACCCAAACCCTAAACCTAATCCAAAACCTAATCCTAACACTAGCCCTAACCCTAACCCTAACCAAAACCCTACCCCTAAACCTAACCTTAACCCTAACCCATACACTAACCCTAATCTTAACCCTAACCCTAACCCTAACCCTAACCCAAACCCTAACCCTAACCCTAACCCTAACCCTAAACCAAACCAAAAACCCTAACACTAACACTAACCCTAACACTAAACCTAACCCTAATCCTAACCCTAACCGTAACCCTAACCCTAACACTAACCCAAACCCTAACCTTCAACCTAACCCTAAACTAAACCCTAACCCTAAACCTAACTCTAACCAAAACCTAATCCTTAACCGTAACATTAATCCTAACACTAACCCTAACACAAACCAAACCCTAACACTAACCCTAACCCTAAACCTAACCCAAACCCAAACCCTAACCCAAAGCCTAACCCTAACCCTAACCCTAACCCAAACCCTAACCCTAAACCAAACCCTAACCCAAACCTTAACGCTAAACCTAACTCTAACCCTAGCATAAACCAAAAACCTAAACCTAACCCTAACCCTAACCCTAACCCTAACCCCAACCCTAACCCAAACAATAACCCTAAACCTAACCCAAACCCTAACTCTAACCCTAACCCTCACCACAACCCGAAACCTAACCCTAATCCAAACACAAACCCTAACCCTAACCCTAACCCTAACCCAAACCAAACCCTAACCCTAACCCTAACGCTAACCCTAACCCTAAGCCAAACCCAAACACTAACCCGAACCCGAACCGAAACCCAAACTCTGACCTTAACCCAAAATCTAAACCTAACCCTCACCCAAACCCTAACACTAGCACTAACCCTAGCCCTACACCAAACCCAAACCCTAACCTTAACGATAACCCAAACACTAACCCTAACCCTAACCCTAACCCTAATTCAAACCCTAACCCTAACAGAAACCCTAACCCTAACCCTAACCCTAACTCTAACCCTAACCATAACCCAAACCCTAACCTTAAACCTAACCCTAAACCAAACCCTAACCCTAACCCTAACCCTAACCCTAACCCTAACCCTAACCCTAACCACAACCCTAACCCTAACCCTAACCTTAAACCTAACCCATACACTAACCCTAATCCTGACCCTAATCCTAACCCAAAACCTAAACCTAACCCAAACCCTAAACCTAACCCTAACCCTAAACCCTAACCCTAACCCTAACCCTAACCCTAAAAAAACCCTAACCCTAAAACAACCCCTAACCCAAACCCTAACGCTAAACCTAACTCTAAATCTAACATAAACCAAAAACCTAAACCTAACCCTAACCCTAACCCTAACCCTAACCCTAACCCTAACCCAAACCCTAACCCTAACCCTAACCCAAACGCTAACTCTAACCCTAACACTCACCCAAACCCGAAACCTAACCCTAACCCTAACCGTAACGCTAATCCTAACCCTAAACATAAACCTAACGCAAACTCAAACCCTAACCTGAACCCTAACCCTAACACCAGCTCTAACCCAAATCAAACCCTAACTCAAACCCTAACCCTAACACTAACCCAAACCCTAACCCACACCCAAATCCTAACACTAACCCTAACCCTAACCCACACCCTAACACTAACACTAACCCTAATCCAAACCAAACCCTAACCCTAACCCTAACCCTAACCCTAACCCTAACCCAAATTCTAACCCTAATCCTAACCCTAACCCTAACCCAAACCAAACCCTAACCCTAACCCTCACCCTCACCCTAAACCTAACCCAAACCCTAACCCTAACTCTAACACTAACCCAAACCCAAAGACTAAACCTAAACTAAACCATAACCCTAACCCAAACCCAAAACCTAACTCTAAACCTAACCCTAACCAAAACACGAACCCAAAACCTAACCCAAAACCAAACCATAACCCAAACCCTAACGCTAAACAACTCTAACCCTAACATAAACCAAAAACCTAAAACTAACCCTAACCGTAACCCAAAACGTAAGCCTAATCCAAACCCTAACTCTAACTCTAACCCTAAACCTAACCCAAACCCTAACCCTAATCCTAACCCAAACCCTAACGCTAACCCTAACCCTCACCAAACCCGAAACCTCATCCTAATCCAAACAAAAACCCTAACCCTATCCCTAACCCTAACCCAAACCAAACCCTAACCCTAACCATAAATCTAACCGTAACCCTAACCCAAAACCAAACACTAACCCGATTCCGAAACCTAAACCTAACCCTAACCCAAAACCTAAATCTAAGCCTCACCGAAACCCTAACACTACCACTAACACTAACCCTAACCCAAACCCTAACCTTAACCATAACCCAAACACTAACCCTAACCCTAAACCTAACCATAATCCTAACCTAACCCTAACCAAAAACCTTACCCTAACCCTAACCCAAACCCTAACCTTAAACCTAACCCTAAACCAAACCCTAACCCTAACACTAGACTTATCCCTAACCCTAACCAAAACCCTAAGCCTAAACCTAACCTTAACCCTAACCCATACACTAACCCTAATCCTAACCCTAATTCTAACCCTAACCCTAACCCAAACCCTAAACCTAACCCAAAACCTAACCCTAACCCTAACGCTAAACCTAACCCTAACCCTAATTCTAACCCTAACCCTAACCCAAACCCTAACCCTAACCCTAACCCAAACCCTAACTCTAACCCTAACCCTCACCCAAACCCGAAACCTAACCCTAACCCTAACTGTAAAGCTAATCCTAACCCTAAACATAAACCTAACGCAAACTCAAACCCTAACCTGAACCCTAACCCTAACACCAGCCCTAACCCAAATCAAACCCTAACTCAAACCCTAACCCTAACCCAAACCCTAAACCTAACCCAAAACCTAACCCTAATACTAGCCCTAACCCTAACCCTAACCAAAACCCTAACCCTAAACCTAACCTTAACCCTAACCCATACACTAACCCTAATCTTAACCCTAATTCTAACCCTAACCCTAACCCAAACCCTAAACCTAACCCAAAACCTAACCCTAACACTAACCCTAACCCCAACACACACCCTAACACTAATCCTAACACTAACCCTAACCATAATCCAAACCAAACCCTAACCCTAAACCTAACCCTAACCCTAACCCAAACCCTAAACCTAATCCTAACCCTAACCCTAACCCTAACCCAAATCAAACCCTAACCCTAACCCTAAACCTAACCCAAACCCTAACCCTAACTCTAACACTAACCCAAACCCAAAGCCTAACCCTAAACTAAACCATAACCCTAACCCAAACCCAAAACCTAACCCTAAACCTAACCCTAACCAAAACACGAACCCAAACCCTAACCCAAAACGAATCCATAACCCAAACCCTAACGCTAAACCAACTTTAACCCTAACATAAACCAAAACCCTAAACCTAACCCTAACCCTAACCCAAAACCTAACCCTAACCCTAACTCTAACCCTAAACCTAACACAAACCCTAACCCTAACCCTAACCCAAACCCTAACTCTAACCCTAACCCTCACCCAAACCCGAAACCTAACCCTAATCCAAACACAAATCCTAACCCTAACCTTAACCCTAACCCTAACCCAAACCAAACCCTAACCCTAACCCTAAAGCTAACCCTAACCCTAAACCAAACCCAAACACTAACTCGAACCCGAACCCTAACCATAAGTCTAACCCAAAACTTAACTCTAACCCTCACCCAAACCCTAACACTACCACTAACACTAACCCTAAACCAAACCCAAACCCTAACCTTAACCATAACCCAAACACTAACCCTAACCCTAAACCGAACCCTAATCCTAACCTAACCCTAATCCAAACCCTAACCCTAACCCTAACCCGAACTCTAACCCTAACCCTAACACAAACCCTAACCCTAACCCTAAACAAAATCCTAACCCTAACACTAAGCCTAACCTAAAACTAAACCAAAACCCTAACCTTAACCCTAACCTTAACCCAAACCCATACACTAACCCTAATCCTAACCCTAACCAAAACCCAAACCCTAAACCTAACCCAAACCCTAACCCTAACCCTAACCCTAAACCTAACCCTTTCCCAAACCCTAACCCTAACACTAACCCTAACCCAAACCCTAACCCTAAACCTGAACCTAAACCAAACCCTAATGCTAAATCTAACCCTAACCCTAACCCTAACCCTAACCCTAACCCTAACCCAAACCTAATTCTTAACGGTAAGGTTAATCCTAACCATAACCCTAACGCTAACCCTAACCCTAACCCAAACACAAACACTAACCAGAACCCTAACCCTAACCCTAACCAAAAACCTAACCCTAACCCTCACACAAACCATAACACTACCACTAACCCTAATCCTAAACCAAACCCAAACCCTAAATTTAACCCTAAACCAAACACTAACCCTAACCCTAACCCTAACCCAAACCCTAACCCTAAACCAAATCCTAACCTTAAACCTAACCCTAACTCTAACCCTAAATCTAACCCAAACCCTAACCCTAACCCTAACCCAAACCCTACCTCTAACCCTAACGCTAACGCAAATCCTAACCCTAACCCTAACCCAAACCCTAAACCTAAAACAAACACAAACCCAAACCCTAACCCTAACCCTAAACCTAACCCTAACACTAACCTTAACCCAAACCCTAACCGTAACCCTAACCATAACACAAAACCTAACCCTAAACCTAAGCCTTACCCCTAACCCCTAACCCTAACCCTTTCCGTAAACCAAACCCTAACCCTAACCTTAACCCTAACACTAACCCTAACCCTAACCCAAACCAAACCCTAACCCTAACCCTAACCCTAACCG
>CM069530.1:1500000-1510000 GCA_035773235.1 Eospalax fontanierii | reverse complement strand
ACTAACCCTAACCCAAACCCTAAACCTAACCAAAACCCTAACCCTAACCATAACCCTACATCTAACCCTTTCCCAAACCCTAACCAGAACCCTAAACCTAACCGTAACCCAAACTCTACACCTAACCCAAACCCTAACCCACACCCTAACCCTAAACCAAACCCTAACCCAAACCTTAACACTAAACCTAAATCTAACCCTAACATAAACAAAAAACCTAAAATTAAACCTAACCCTAACCCTAACCCTAACCCTAACCAAAACCCTAACCCTAACCCTAACCCAAACCCTAACTCTAACCCTAACCCTAACCCAAACCTGAAACCTAACCCTAATCCAAACACAAACCCTAACCCTAACTCTAACCCTAAATCAAACCAAACCCTAACCGTAAACCAAACCCAAACCCTAACCTTAACCCTAACCCAAACACTAACCCTAACAATAACCCTAACCCTAATCCAAACACTAATCCAAACCCAAACCCTAACCCTAAACCTAACCATAACCCTAACCCTAACCCTCACCCTACCATTAACCTTAACCCAAAGCAAACCCTAAACATAAACCTAACCCTACACCTAACCCAAACAAAAACCCTAACCCTAACCCAAACCCTAACCCTAACCTTAAAACTAACCCTAACCAAAACACGAACCCTAAACATAACCCTAAACTTAAACCTAACCCTAACCCAAACACTAACCATAAACCTAACACTAAACCTAACCCAAATCCTAACCCTAACCCTTACCCAAACCCTAACCCTAACCATAACCATAACCCAAACCCTAACCCTAGCCGTAACCCTAACCCTAACTCAAACACAAACCCAAACCCTAACCCTAACCCTAAACCAAAACCTAACCCTAACCCAAAACTTAACACTAACCCTAATCCTAACCGTAACCCTAAACCAAACCGAAACACTAACACTAACACTAACCCTAACTATAAAACTAACCCTAATCCTAACCATAACCCTAACACTAACCCTAACCCTAACCCTAACCCTAACCTTAACCCTAAGCCATACACTAACCCTAATCCTAACCCTAACCCTAACCCTAAACGTAACCCAAAACCTAACCCTAACCCTAACACTAAACCTAACCCTTTCCCAAACCCTATCCCTAACCCTACACCTAACCCTAACCCAAACCCTAACGCTAAAACTAAACCTAACCCTAACCCTAACCCAAACCCTAACCCTAACCTAAACCCTAACCCTAACCCTAACCCTAACCCTAACCCAAACCCTAACCCTAACCCTATTCCAAAGCCTAACCCTAACCTTAACCATAACCCCAACCCTAACCCAAACCCAAACCCTAACCGTAACCCTAACCCTAAAAAACACCCTAACCCTAACCCTAAAAATAACCCTAACCCTAATCCAAACCAAACCCTAACCCTAAACCAAACCCAAACCCTAACCTTCACCATAACCCAAACACTAACCCTAACCCTTACCCTAACCCTAATCCAAACCCTAACGTTAACACAAACCCTAACCCTAAACCTAACCCTAACTCTAACCCTAACCCTAACCCAAACCCTAACCCTAAACCTAAACCTAACCCAAACCCTAATGCTAAACCTAACTATAACCCTAACCCTAACCCTAACGCAAAATCTAACACAAACCATAACCCTAACCCAAAACCAAACCCAAACCCTAACACTAACACTAACCCTAACACTAAACCTAACCCTAATCCTAACCTTAACCGTAACCCTAACCGAAACCCTAACCTTAAACCTTACGCTAAACCAAACCCTAACCGTAAACCTAACTCTAACACAAACATAACCCTTAACCGTAACCTTAATCCTATCCCTAAACCTAACCGTAACCCAAGCCCTAACCCTAACCTTAACCCTAACCCTAACCCTAACGCAAACCAAATCCTAACCCTAACCATAACCCTAAACCTAATGCAAACCCAAACCCTAACCCAAACCCTAACCCTAAACCTAACCCAAACACTTACCCTAACCTAAACCTAACCCTATCCCAAACCCTAATCCTAACCCTAACCCTAACCCTAACACAAACTCTAACCCTAAACCGAACCCAAACCGTAACCCTAACCCTAACCCTAACCCTAAACCTAACGCTATTCCTAACCCTAAACCTAAACCTAATGCAAACCCAAACCCTAACCGGAACCCTAACCCTAACACCAGCCCTAACCCAAACCAAACCCTAACTCAACCCCTAACCCTAACACTAAACCAAACCCTAATCCTAACCCTCACCCTAACATTAACCCTAACCCAAAGCAAATCCTAACCATAAACCTAACCCTACACCTAACCCAAACCCAAACACTAACCTTAACCGAAACCCAAACACTAACCCTAAACCAAACCCTAACCCTAAAACTAACCCTAACCAAAACACGAACCCTAAACATAACCCTAGTCCAAACCTTAACCCTAAACTTAAACCTAATCCTAACCCAAACACTAACCCTAACCCTAACCCTAACCCTAGCCCTAACCCTAACCCTAACACAAACACAAACCCAAACCCTAACCCTAACCCTAACCCTAACCCAAAACCTAACCCTAACCCAAAACGTAACACTAACCCTAACCCTAACCCTAACCCTAAACCAAACCCAAACCCTAACACTAACACTAACCCTAACTATAAAACTAACCCTAATCCTAACCCTAACCCTAACCCTAAATCTAACCCTAACCCTAACCCAAACCCTAACCTTAAACCTAAACGTAAACCAAACCCTAACCATAACCCTAACCCTAACTCAAACCCTAACCAAAACCCTAACCCTAACCCTAACCTTAAACCTAACCCATACACTAACCCTAATCCTAACCCTAACCCTAACCCAAACCCTAAACCTAACCCAAAACCTAACCCTTACCCTAACACTAAGCCTAACCCTTTCCCAAACCCTAACCCTAACCCTAAACCTTACCCTAACCGAAACCCTAACCCTAACCCTAACCCTAACCCTAACCCAAACCCTAACCCTAAACCAAACCCTAACCCAAACAATAATGCTAAATATAAACCTAACCTTAACATAAACCAAAAAACTAAACCTAACTCTAACCCTAACCCTAACACTAACCCTAACCCTAACCCTAACCCTAACCCAAACCCTAACCCTAACCCTAACCAAACCCTAACCCTAACCCTAACCCTAACCCAAACCCTAACCCTAAACCTAACCCAAACCCTAACCAAAACCCTAACCTTAACCCTAACCCTAATCCTAACCCTAATCCTAACCCTAAACATAAACCTAACGCAAACCCTAACACTAACCCTAACCCAAACCCTAACCCTAACCCTAAACCTAACCCTAACCAAAACACGAACCCTAAACATAACCCTAAACCAATCCTTAACACTAAACTTAAAGCAAAGCCTAACCCAAACACTAACCATAAACCTAACACTATACCTAACCCAAACCTAACCCAAACCCTAAACCTAACACTAACCCTAAACCTAACCCTAAAAAAAACCCTAACGCTAGCCCTAACCCTAACACTAACCCATTCACAAACCCTAACCCTAACCCTAACCCAAAACCTAACCCTAACCCAAAACCTAACACTAACCCTAACACTAACCCTAAACTAAACACAAACCCCAACACTAACATTAACCCTAACTATAAACCTAACCCTAATCCTAACCCTAGCCCTAACCCTAACTCTAACCCTAACTCTCACCTAAAAACTAAACTTAAACCTAACCCTAAACCAAACCATAACCCTCACCTATCCCTAACCCTAACCCTAACCCTAACCCTAAGCAAATCCCTAACCCTAACCCTAACCTTAAACCTAACCCAAACACTAACCCTAATCCTAACCTAACCCTAACCCAAAGCCTAAACTTAACCCAAACAGTAACCCTAACCCTAACCCTAACCCAAACCCTAACCCTAACCCTAACTCAAACCATAACTCTAAACCTAACCCTAACCCAAACCAGAAACCTAACCCTAATCTAAACACAAACCCTAATTCTAACTCTAACCATAACCCAAACCAAACCCTAACCCTAAACCAAACCCAAACCCTAATCTTAACCCTAACCCTAACCCTAACCAAACCCTAACCCTAACCCTAACCTTAAACCTAACCCAAACACTAACCCTAATCCTAACCTAACCCTAACCCAAACCCTAAACCTAACCCAAATCCTAACCCTAACCCTAACCCTAACCCTAACCCTAACCCAAACCCTAACCCTAACCCTAACTCAAACCATAACTCTAACCCTAACCCTAACCCAAACACGAAACCTAACCCTAATCCAAACACAAACCCTAATCCTAACCCTAACCCTAAACCAAACCAAACCCTAACCCTAAACCAAACCCAAACCCTAAACTTAACCCTAACCCAAACACTAACCTTAACCCTTACCCTAACACTAATCCAAACCATAACGCTAAACCAAAACCTAACGCTAAACCTAACTCTAACTCTAACCCTAACCCTAACCCAAACCTTAAACCTAAACCTAAACCTAACCCAAACCCTAATGCTAAACCTAACCCTAACCTTAACCCTAACCCTAACCCTAACCCAAAACCTAACACTAACCCTAACCATAACCCTAAACCAAACCCAAACCCTAACACTAACACTAACCCTAAGACTAAACCTAACCCTAAACCTAACCCTAACCCTAACCCTAACCCTAACCCTAACCCTAACCCTAACCCAAACCCTAACCTTAAACCTAACCGTAAACAAACCCTAACCTTAACCCTAACCCTAACCAAAACCCTAACCCTAACCCTAACCTTAACCCTAAGCCATACACTAACCCTAATCCTAACCCTAACCCTAACCCTAAACGTAACCCAAAACCTAACCCTAACCCTAACACTAAACCTAACCCAAACCCTAACCCTAACCCTATTCCAAAGCCTAACCCTAACCCTAACCTTAACCATAACCCTAACCCTAACCCTAACCCTAACCCTAACCCTAACCCTAACCAAAACCCTAACCCTAACCCTAACCTTAACCCTAAGCCATACACTAACCCTAATCCTAACCCTAACCCTAACCCTAAACGTAACCCACAACCTAACCCTAACCCTAACACTAAACCTAACCCTAACACTAAACCTAACCCTAATCCTAACACTAACCGTAACCCTAACCGAAATCCTAACCTTAAACCTTACGCTAAACCAAACCCTAACCGTAAACCTAACTCTAACACAAACCTAACCCTTAACCGTAACCTTAATCCTATCCCTAAACCTAACCGTAACCCAAGCCCTAACCCTCACCTTAACCCTAACCCTATCCCTAACGCAAACCAAATCCTAACCCTAACCATAACCCTAAACCTAATGCAAACCCAAACCCTAACCCAAACCCTAACCCTAAACCTAACCCAAACACTTACCCTAACCTAAACCTAACCCTATCCCAAACCCTAATCCTAACCCTAACCCTAACCCTAACACAAACTCTAACCCTAAACCGAACCCAAACCGTAACCCTAACCCTAACCCTAACCCTAACGCTATTCCTAACCCTAAACCTAAACCTAATGCAAACCCAAACCCTAACCGGAACCCTAACCCTAACACCAGCCCTAACCCAAACCAAACCCTAACTCAACCCCTAACCCTAACACTAACCCAAACCCTAACCCTAACCCTCATCCTAACATTAACCCTAACCCAAAGCAAATCCTAACCATAAACCTAACCCTACACCTAACCCAAACCCAAACACTAACCCTAACCCAAACCCAAACACTAAACCTAACCCAAACCCTAACCCTAAAACTAACCCTAACCAAAACACGAACCCTAAACATAACCCTAAACCAAACCTTAACCCTAAACTTTAACCTAACCCTAAACCAAACCCTAACCCTAACCTAACCCTAACCATAACCCTAACCCTAACCCTAACCCTAAGCAAAACCCTAACCCTAACCCTAACCTTAAACCTAACCCAAACACTAACCCTAATCCTAACCTAACCCTAACCCAAAGCCTAAACCTAACCCAAACACTAACCCTAACCCTAACCCTAACCCTAACCCAAACCCTAACCCTAACCCTAACTCAAACCATAACTCTAAACCTAACCCTAACCCAAACCAGAAACCTAACCCTAATCCAAACACAAACCCTAATCCTAACTCTAACCATAACCCAAACCAAACCCTAACCCTAAACCAAACCCAAACCCTAATCTTAACCCTAACCCTAACCCTAACCAAACCCTAACCCTAACCCTAACCTTAAACCTAACCCAAACACTAACCCTAATCCTAACCTAACCCTAACCCAAACCCTAAACCTAACCCAAATCCTAACCCTAACCCTAACCCTAACCCTAACCCAAACCCTAACCCTAACCCTAACTCAAACCATAACTCTAACCCTAACCCTAACCCAAACACGAAACCTAACCCTAATCCAAACACAAACCCTAATCCTAACCCTAACCCTAAACCAAACCAAACCCTAACCCTAAACCAAACCCAAACCCTAAACTTAACCCTAACCCAAACAGTAACCTTAACCCTTACCCTAACACTAATCCAAACCATAACGCTAAACCAAAACCTAACGCTAAACCTAACCCTAACCCTAACCCGAACCCTAACCCAAACCTTAAACCTAAACCTAAACCTAACCCAAACCCTAATGCTAAACCTAACCCTAACCTTAACCCTAACCCTAACCCTAACCCAAAACCTAACACTAACCCTAACCATAACCCTAAACCAAACCCAAACCCTAACACTAACACTAACCCTAAGACTAAACCTAACCCTAAACCTAACCCTAACCCTAACCCTAACCCTAACCCAAACCCTAACCTTAAACCTATCCGTAAACAAACCCTAACCCTAACCCTAACCCTAACCAAAACCCTAACCCTAACCCTAACCTTAACCCTAAGCCATACACTAACCCTAATCCTAACCCTAACCCTAACCCTAAACGTAACCCAAAACCTAACCCTAACCCTAACACTAAACCTAACCCTTTCCCAAACCCTATCCCTAACCCTAAACCTAACCCTAACCCAAACACTAACGCTAAAACTAAACCTAACCCTAACCCTAACCCAAACCCTAACCCTAACCCAAACCCTAACCCTAACCCTAACCCTAACCCTAACCCAAACCCTAACCCTAACCCTATTCCAAAGCCTAACCCTAACCCTAACCTTAACCATAACCCTAACCCTAACCCTAACACTATCCCTAACCCAAACCAAACCCTAACCGTGACCCTAACCCTAACCCTAACCCAAACCCTAACCGTAACCCTAACCCTAAAAAACACCCTAATCCTAACCCTAAACCTAACCCTAACCCTAATCCAAACCAAACCCTAACCCTAAACCAAACCCAAACCCTAACCTGAACCATAACCCAAACACTAACCCTAACCCTAATCCAAACCCTAACGTTAACACAAACCCTAACCCTAAACCTCACCCTAACTCTAACCCTAACCCTAACCCAAACCCTAACCCTAAACCTAAACCTAACTCAAACCCTAATGCTAAACCTAACTATAACCCTAACCCTAACCCTAACGCAAAATCTAACACAAACCATAACCCTAACCCAAAACCAAACCCAAACCCTAACACTAACACTAACCCTAACACTAAACCTAACCCTAATCCTAACCCTAACCGTAACCCTAACCGAAACCCTAACCTTAAACCTTACGCTAAACCAAACCCTAACCGTAAACCTAACTCTAACACAAACCTAACCCTTAACCGTAAACTTAATCCTATCCCTAAACCTAACCGTAACCCAAGCCCTAACCCTAACCTTAACCCTAACCCTATCCCTAACGCAAACCAAATCCTAACACTAACCATAACCCTAAACCTAATGCAAACCCAAACCCTAACCCAAACCCTAACCCTAAACCTAACCCAAACACTTACCCTAACCTAAACCTAACCCTATCCCAAACCCTAATCCTAACCCTAACCCTAACCCTAACACAAACTCTAACCCTAAACCGAACCCAAACCGTAACCCTAACCCTAACCCTAACCCTAACCCTAACGCTATTCCTAACCCTAAACCTAAACCTAATGCAAACCCAAACCCTAACCGGAACCCTAACCCTCACACCAGCCCTAACCCAAACCAAACCCTAACTCAACCCCTAACCCTAACACTAACCCAAACCCTAACCCTAACCCTCACCCTAACATTAACCCTAACCCAAAGCAAATCCTAACCATAAACCTAACCCTACACCTAACCCAAACCCAAACACTAACCCTAACCCAAACCCAAACACTAACCCTAACCCAAACCCTAACCCTAAAACTAACCCTAACCAAAACACGAACCCTAAACATAACCCTAAACCAAACCTTAACCCTAAACTTAAACCTAACCCTAACCCAAACACTAACCCTAAACCTAACACTAAACCTAACCCAAATCCTAAACCTAATCCTAAACCAAACCCTAACCCTAACCCTAGCCCTAACCTTAACCCTAACACAAACACAAACCCAAACTCTAACCCTAATCCTACCCCTAACCCAAAACCTAACCCTAACCCAAAACGTAACACTAAACCTAACACTAACCCTAACCCTAACCCTAAACCAAACACACACCCTAACACTAACACTAACACTAACTATAAAACTAATACTAATCCTAACCCTAACCCTAACCCTAAATCTAACCCTAACCCTAACCCAAACCCTAACCTTAAACCTAACCGTAAACCAAACCCTAACCCTATCCCTACCCCTAACCCTAACCCTAACCAAAACCCTAACCCCAACCCTAACCCTAACCCTAACCCCTACACTAACCCTAATCCTAACCCTAACCCTAACCCAAACCCTAAACCTAACCCAAAACCTAATCCTTACCCTAACACTAAGCCTAACCCTTTCCCAAACCCTAACCCTAACCCTAAACCTTACCCTAACCCTAACCCTAACCCTAACCCTAACCCTAACCCTAACCCTAAACCAAACCCAAACCCTAACACTAACACTAACCCTAACTATAAAACTAACCCTAATCCTAACCCTAACCCTAACCCTAAATCTACCCCTAACCCTAACCCAAACCCTAACCTTAAACCTAACCGTAAACCAAACCCTAACCCTATCCCTACCCCTAACCCTAACCCTAACATTAACCCTAACCCTAAACCTAACCCAAACCCTAACTAAAACCCTAACCTTAACCCTAACCCTAATCCTAACCCTAATCGTAACCCTAAACATAAACCTAACGCAAACTCTAACACTAACCCTAACCCAAACCCTAACCCTAACCCTAAACCTAACCGTAACCAAAACACGAACCCTAAACATAACCCTAAACCAAACCTTAACCCTAAACTTAAAGCAAAGCCTAACCCAAACACTAACCATAAACTTAACACTAAACCTAACCCAAATCCTAACCCTAAACCAAACCCTAACCCTAACCCTAACCATAACCCAAACCCTAACCCTAGCCCTAACCCTAACCCTAACACAAACCCAAACCCAAACCCTAAACCTAACCCTAACCCAAAACCTAACCCTAACCCAAAACGTAACAGTAACCCTAACCCTAACCCTAACCCTAAACCAAACACAAACACTAACACTAACCCTAACTATAAAACTAAACCTAATCCTAAGGCTAACCCTAACCCTAACTCTAACCCTAACACTAACACAAACCCTAACCTTAAACCTAACCGTAAACCAAACCCTAACCCTAACCCTAACCAAAATCCTAATCGTAACCCTAACCTTAATCCTAACGAGTACACTAACCCTAATCGTAACCCGAACCCTAACCAAAACCCTAAACTTAATCCAAAACCTAACCCTAACCCAAACCCTAACGCTAAAACTAAACCTATCCCTAACATAAACCAAAAAACTAAACCTAACCCTAACCCTAACCCTAACACTAACCGTAAACCAAACCCTAACCCTAACCCTAAACCTAACCCTAACC
>CM069530.1:1485000-1492500 GCA_035773235.1 Eospalax fontanierii | reverse complement strand
AACTTAATCCTATCCCTAAACCTAACCGTAACCCAAGCCCTAACCCTAACCTTAACCCTAACCCTATCCCTAACGCAAACCAAATCCTAACACTAACCATAACCCTAAACCTAATGCAAACCCAAACCCTAACCCAAACCCTAACCCTAAACCTAACCCAAACACTTACCCTAACCTAAACCTAACCCTATCCCAAACCCTAATCCTAACCCTAACCCTAACCCTAACACAAACTCTAACCCTAAACCGAACCCAAACCGTAACCCTAACCCTAACCTTAACCCTAACCCTAACGCTATTCCTAACCCTAAACCTAAACCTAATGCAAACCCAAACCCTAACCTGAACCCTAACCCTAACACCAGCCCTAACCCAAACCAAACCCTAACTCAACCCCTAACCCTAACACTAACCCAAACCCTAACCCTAACCCTCACCCTAACATTAACCCTAACCCAAAGCAAATCCTAACCATAAACCTAACCCTACACCTAACCCAAAGCCATACACTATCCCTAACCCAAACCCTAACCCTAAAACTAACCCTAACCAAAACACGAACCCTAAACATAACCCTAAACCAAACCTTAACCCTAAACTTAAACCTAACCCTAACCCAAACACTAACCCTAAACCTAACACTAAACCTAACCCAAATCCTAAACCTAATCCTAAACCAAACCCTAACCCTACCCTAGCCCTAACCTTAACCCTAACACAAACACAAACCCAAACTCTAACCCTAATCCTAACCCTAACCCAAAACCTAACCCTAACCCAAAACGTAACACTAACCCTAACCCTAACCCTAACCCTAACCCTAAACCAAACCCAAACCCTAACACTAACACTAACCCTAACTATAAAACTAACCCTAATCCTAACCCTAACCCTAACCCTAAATCTACCCCTAACCCTAACCCAAACCCTAACCTTAAACCTAACCGTAAACCAAACCCTAACCCTATCCCTACCCCTAACCCTAACCCTAACCAAAACCCTAACCCTAACCCTAACCTTAACCCTAACCCATACACTAACCCTAATCCTAACCCTAACCCTAACCCAAACCCTAAACCTAACCCAAAACCTAACCCTTACCCTAACACTAAGCCTAACCCTTTCCCAAACCCTAATCCTAACCCTAAACCTTACCCTAACCGAAACCCTAACCCTAACCCTAACCCTAACCCAAACCCTAACCCTAAACCAAACCCTAACCCAAACAATAATGCTAAATCTAAACCTAACCCTAACATAAACCAAAAAACTAAACCTAACTCTAACCCTAACCCTAACACTAACCCTAACCCTAACACTAACCCTAACCCAAACCCTAACCCTAACCCTAACCAAAC
This sequence comes from Eospalax fontanierii, assembly GCA_035773235.1. Taxonomy (NCBI): domain Eukaryota; kingdom Metazoa; phylum Chordata; class Mammalia; order Rodentia; family Spalacidae; genus Eospalax; species Eospalax fontanierii. The sequence continues at coordinate 1,491,142 of CM069530.1, read as the reverse complement.
CCTAACCCTAACCCTAACCCTAACCCTAACATTAACCCTAACCCTAAACCTAACCCAAACCCTAACTAAAACCCTAACCTTAACCCTAACCCTAATCCTAACCCTAATCGTAACCCTAAACATAAACCTAACGCAAACCCTAACACTAACCCTAACCCAAACCCTAACCCTAACCCTAAACCTAACCGTAACCAAAACACGAACCCTAAACATAACCCTAAACCAAACCTTAACCCTAAACTTAAAGCAAAGCCTAACCCAAACACTAACCATAAACTTAACACTAAACCTAACCCAAATCCTAACCCTAAACCAAACCCTAACCCTAACCCTAACCATAACCCAAACCCTAACCCTAGCCCTAACCCTAACCCTAGCACAAACCCAAACCCAAACCCTAAACCTAACCCTAACCCAAAACCTAACCCTAACCCAAAACGTAACAGTAACCCTAACCCTAACGCTAACCCTAAACCAAACACAAACATTAACACTAACCCTAACTATAAAACTAAACCTAATCCTAAGGCTAACCCTAACCCTAACTCTAACCCTAACACTAACACAAACCCGAACCTTAAACCTAACCGTAAACCAAACCCTAACCCTAACCCTAACCAAAATCCTAATCGTAACCCTAACCTTAATCCTAACGAGTACACTAACCCTAATCGTAACCCGAACCCTAACCTAAACCCTAAACTTAATCCAAAACCTAACCCTAACCCAAACCCTAACGCTAAAACTAAACCTATCCCTAACATAAACCAAAAAACTAAACCTAACCCTAACCCTAACCCTAACACTAACCGTAAACCAAACCCTAACCCTAACCCTAAACCTAACCCTTACCCAAACCCTAACCCTAACCCTAACCTTAACCATAACCCTAACCCTAACCCAAACCAAACCCTAACCCTAACCCTAACCCTAACCCTAACACTATCCCTAACCCAAACCAAACCCTAACCGTAACCCTAAGCCTAACCCTAACCCAAACCCAAACCCTAACCGTAACCCCAACCCTAACCCACACCCTAAACCTAACCCTACACTAACACTAACCCTAAGCCAAACCAAATCCTAACCCTAACCCTAACCTTAACCCTAACCCAAACACTAAACCTAACCCTAATCCTAACCCTAACCCTAACCCTAACCCCAACCGAACCCTAACCCTAAACCTAACCCTAACCCTAAACCTAACCCTAACCCAAACCCTAACCCTAACTCTTACCCTAACCCAAACCCAAAGCCTAACCCTAAACTTAACCGTAACCCTAACCCAAACACTAAACCTAAACCTAAACCTAACCCTATCCAAAACAAGTACCCTAACCATAACCCTAAACCAAACCTTAACCCTAACCTTAAACCAAACCAAAACCCAAACCCTCACCCTAAACCTAACACTATACCTAACCCAAATCCAAACCCAAACCTAACCCAAACCCTAACCCTAACACTAACCCTAAACCTAACCCTAAAAAAACCCTAACGCTAGCCCTAACCCTAACACTAACCCATTCACAAACCCTAACCCTAACCCTAACCCAAAACCTAACCCTAACCCAAAACCTAACACTAACCCTAACACTAACCCTAAACTAAACACAAACCCCAACACTAACACTAACCCTAACTATAAACCTAACCCTAATCCTAACCCTAGCCCTAACCCTAACTCTAACCCTAACCCTAACTTAAAACCTAAACTTAAACCTAACCCTAAACCAAACCCTAACCCTAACCTAACCCTAACCCTAACCCTAAACCTAACCCTAAGCAAAACCCTAACCCTAACCCTAACCTTAAACCTAACGCAAACACTAACCCTAATCCTAACCTAACCCTAACCCAAAGCCTAAACCTAACCCAAACCCTAACCCTAACCCTAACCCTAACCCTAACCCTAACCCTAACCCTAACCCTCACCCTAACATTAACCCTAACCCAAAGCAAATCCTAACCATAAACCTAACCCTACACCTAACCCAAACCCAAACACTAACCCTAACCCAAACCCAAACACTAACCCTAACCCAAATCCTAACCCTAAAACTAACCCTAACCAAAACACGAACCCTAAACATAACCCTAATCCAAACCTTAACCCTAAACTTAAACCTAACCCTAACCCAAACACTAACCCTAAACCTAACACTAAACCTAACCCAAATCCTAAACCTAATCCTAAACCAAACCGTAACCCTAACCCTAGCCCTATCCCTAACCCTAACACAAACACAAACACAAACCCTAACCCTAACCCTAACCCTAACCCAAAACCTAACCCTAACCCAAAACTTAACACTAACCCTAACCCTAACCCTAACCCTAAACCAAACCCAAACCCTAACACTAACACTAACCCTAACTATAAAACTAACCCTAATCCTTACCCTAACCCTAACCCTAAATCTAACCCTAACCTTAACCCAAACCCTAACCTTAAACCTAACCGTAAACCAAACCCTAACCCTAACCCTACCCCTAAACCTAACCCTAACCAAAACCCTAACCCTAACCCTAACCTTAAACTTAACCCATACACTAACCCTAATCCTAACCCTAACCCTAACGCAAACCCTAAACCTAACCCAAAACCTAACCCTTACCCTAACACTAAGCCTAACACTTTCCCAAATCCTAACCCTAACCCTAAACCTTACCCTAACCGAAACCCTAACCCTAACCCTAACCCAAACCCTAACCCTAAACCAAACCCTAACCCAAACAATAATGCTAAATCTAAACCTAACCCTAACATAAACCAAAAAACTAAACCTAACTCTAACCCTAACCCTAACACTAACCCTAACCCTAACACTAACCCTAACCCAAACCCTAACCCTAACCCTAACCAAACCCTAACTCTAACCCTAACCCTAACCCTAACATTAACCTTAACCCTAAACCTAACCCAAACCCTAACCAAAACCCTAACCTTAACCCTAACCCTAATCCTAACCCTAATCGTAACCCTAAACATAAACCTAACGCAAACCCTAACACTAACCCTAACCCAAACCCTAACCCTAACCCTAAACCTAACCCTAACCAAAACACGAACCCTAAACATAACCCTAAACCAAACCTTAACCCTAAACTTAAAGCAAAGCCTAACCCAAACACTAACCATAAACTTAACACTAAACCTAACCCAAATCCTAACCCTAAACCAAACCCTAACCCTAACCCTAACCATAACCCAAACCCTAACCCTAGCCCTAACCCTAACCCTAACACAAACCCAAACCCAAACCCTAAACCTAACCCTAACCCAAAACCTAACCCTAACCCAAAACGTAACAGTAACCCTAACCCTAACCCTAACCCTAAACCAAACACAAACACTAACACTAACACTAACTATAAAACTAAACCTAATCCTAAGGCTAACCCTAACCCTAACTCTAACCCTAACACTAACACAAACCCTAACCTTAAACCTAACCGTAAACCAAACCCTAACCCTAACCTTAACCAAAATCCTAATCGTAACCCTAACCTTAATCCTAACGAGTACACTAACCCTAATCGTAACCCGAACCCTAACCAAAACCCTAAACTTAATCCAAAACCTAACCCTAACCCAAACCCTAACGCTAAAATTAAACCTATCCCTAACATAAACCAAAAAACTAAACCTAACCCTAACCCTAACCCTAACACTAACCGTAAACCAAACCCTAACCCTAACCCTAAACCTAACCCTAACCCAAACCCTAACCCTAACCCTAACCTTAACCATAACCCTAACCCAAACCCTAACCCAAACCAAACCCTAACCCTAACCCTAACCCTAACCCTAACACTATCCCTAACCCAAACCAAACCCTAACCGTAACCCTAAGCCTAACCCTAACCCAAACCCAAACCCTAACCGAAACCCCAACCCTAACCCACACCCTAAACCTAACCCTACACTAACCCTAACCCTACGCCAAACCAAATACTAAACCTAACCCTAACCTTAACCCTAACCCAAACACTAAACCTAACCCTAATCCTAACCCTAACCCTAACACTAACCCCAACCGAACCCTAACCCTAAACCTAACCCTAACCCTAAACCTAACCCTAACCCAAACCCTATCCCTAACTCTTACCCTAACCCAAACCCAAAGCCTAACCCTAAACTTAACCGTAACCCTAACCCAAACACTAAACCTAAACCTAACCCTAACCCTATCCAAAACAAGTACCCTAACCATAACCCTAAACCAAACCTTAACCCTAACCTTAAACCAAATCAAAACCCAAACCCTCACCCTAAACCTAACACTATACCTAACCCAAATCCAAACCCAAACCTAACCCAAACCCTAACCCTAACACTAACCCTAAACCTAACCCTAAAAAAACCCTAACGCTAGCCCTAACCCTAACACTAACCCATTCACAAACCCTAACCCTAACCCTAACCCAAAACCTAACCCTAACCCAAAACCTAACACTAACCCTAACACTAACCCTAAACTAAACACAAACCCCAACACTAACACTAACCCTAACTATAAACCTAACCCTAATCCTAACCCTATCCCTAACCCTAACTCTAACCCTAACCCTAACTTAAAACCTAAACTTAAACCTAACCCTAAACCAAACCCTAACCCTAACCTAACCCTAACCCTAACCCTAAACCTAACCCTAAGCAAAACCCTAACCCTAACCCTAACCTTAAACCTAACCCAAACACTAACCCTAATCCTAACCTAACCCTAACCCAAAGCCTAAACCTAACCCAAACACTAACCCTAATCCTAACCCTAACCCTAACCCTAACCCTAACCCTAACCCTAACCCTCACCCTAACATTAACCCTAACCCAAAGCAAATCCTAACCATAAACCTAACCCTACACCTAACCCAAACCCAAACACTAACCCTAACCCAAACCCAAACACTAACCCTAACCCAAACCCTAACCCTAAAACTAACCCTAACCAAAACACGAACCCTAAACATAACCCTAATCCAAACCTTAACCCTAAACTTAAACCTAACCCTAACCCAAACACTAACCCTAAACCTAACACTAAACCTAACCCAAATCCTAAACCTAATCCTAAACCAAACCCTAACCCTAACCCTAGCCCTAACCCTAACCCTAACACAAACACAAACCCAAACCCTAACCCTAACCCTAACCCTAACCCAAAACCTAACCCTAACCCAAAACTTAACACTAACCCTAACCCTAACCCTAACCCTAAACCAAACCCAAATCCTAACACTAACAGTAACCCTAACTATTAAACTAACCCTAATCCTAACCCTAACCCTAACCCTAAATCTAACCCTAACCTTAACCCAAACCCTAACCTTAAACCTAACCGTAAACCAAACCCTAACCCTAACCCTACCCCTAAACCTAACCCTAACCAAAACCCTAACCCTAACCCTAACCTTAAACTTAACCCATACACTAACCCTAATCCTAACCCTAACCCTAACCCAAACCCTAAACCTAACCCAAAACCTAACCCTTACCCTAACACTAAGCCTAACCCTTTCCCAAACCCTAACCCTAACCCTAAACCTTACCCTAACCGAAACCCTAACCCTAACCCTAACCCTAACCCAAACCCTAACCCTAACCCTAACCAAACCCTAACTCTAAACCTAACCCTAACCCTAACATTAACCTTAACCCTAAACCTAACCCAAACCCTAACCAAAATCCTAACCTTAACCCTAACCCTAATCCTAACCCTAATCGTAACCCTAAACATAAACCTAACGCAAACCCTAACACTAACCCTAACCCAAACCCTAACCCTAACCCTAAACCTAACCCTAACCAAAACACGAACCCTAAACATAACCCTAAACCAAACCTTAACCCTAAACTTAAACCAAAGCCTAACCCAAACACTAACCATAAACTTAACACTAAACCTAACCCAAATCCTAACCCTAAACCAAACCCTAACCCTAACCCTAACCATAACCCAAACCCTAACCCTAGCCCTAACCCTAACCCTAACACAAACCCAAACCCAAACCCTAAACCTAACCCTAACCCAAAACCTAACCCTAACCCAAAACGTAACAGTAACCCTAACCCTAACCCTAACCCTAAACCAAACACAAACACTAACACTAACCCTAACTATAAAACTAACCCTAATCC
>CM069530.1:1477500-1480000 GCA_035773235.1 Eospalax fontanierii | reverse complement strand
GTAACCCGAACCCTAACCAAAACCCTAAACTTAATCCAAAACCTAACCCTAACCCAAACCCTAACGCTAAAACTAAACCAATCCCTAACATAAACCAAAAAACTAAACCTAACCCTAACCCTAACCCTAACACTAACCGTAAACCAAACCCTAACCCTAACCCTAAACCTAACCCTAACCCAAACCCTAACCCTAATCCTAACCTTAACCATAACCCTAACCCTAACCCTAACCCAAACCAAACCCTAACCCTAACCCTAACCCTAACCCTAACACTATCCCTAACCCAAACCAAACCCTAACCGTAACCCTAAGCCTAACCCTAACCCAAACCCAAACCCTAACCGTAACCCCAACCCTAACCCACACCCTAAACCTAACCCTACACTAACACTAACCCTAAGCCAAACCAAATCCTAACCCTAACCCTAACCTTAACCCTAACCCAAACACTAAACCTAACCCTAATCCTAACCCTAACCCTAACCCTAACCCCAACCGAACCCTAACCCTAAACCTAACCCTAACCCTAAACCTAACCCTAACCCAAACCCTAACCCTAACTCTTACCCTAACCCAAACCCAAAGTCTAACCCTAAACTTAACTGTAACCCTAACCCAAACACTAAACCTAAACCTAAACCTAACCCTATCCAAAACAAGTACCCTAACCATAACCCTAAACCAAACCTTAACCCTAACCTTAAACCAAACCAAAACCCAAACCCTCACCCTAAACCTAACACTATACCTAACCCAAATCCAAACCCAAACCTAACCCTAAAAAAACCCTAACGCTAGCCCTAAACCTAACACTAACCCATTCACAAACCCTAACCCTAACCCTAACCCAAAACCTAACCCTAACCCAAAACCTAACACTAACCCTAACACTAACCCTAAACTAAACACAAACACCAACACTAACACTAACCCTAACTATAAACCTAACCCTAATCCTAACCCTAGCCCTAACCTAAAACCTAAACTTAACCCTAACCCTAAACCAAACCCTAACCCTAACCTAACCCTAACCCTAACCCTAAACCTAACCCTAAGCAAAACCCTAACCCTAACCCTAACCTTAAACCTAACCCAAACACTAACACTAATCCTAACCTAACCCTAACCCAAAGCCTAAACCTAACCCAAACACTAACCCTAACCCTAACCCTAACCCTAACCCAAACCCTAACACTAACCCTAAATCAAACCATAACTCTAAACCTAACCCTAACCCAAAGCAGAAACCTAGCCCTAACCCAAACACTAACGCTAATCCTAACCTAACCCTAACCCAAACCCTAAACCTAACCCAAATCCTAACCCTAACCCTAACCCTAACCCTAACCCAAACCCTAACCCTAACCCCAACTGTACCCTAACCCTAAACCTAACCCTAACCCAAAACCTAACCCTAACCCAAACCCTAACACTAACTCTTACCCTAACCCAAACCCAAAGCCTAACCCTAAACTTAACCGTAACCCTAAGCCAAACACTAAACCTAAACCTAAACCTAACCCTATCCAAAACAAGAACCCTAACCATAACCCTAAACCAAACCTTAACCCTAACCTTAAACCAAACCAAAACCCAAACCCTCACCCTAAACCTTACACTATACCTAACCCAAATCCAAACCCAAACCTAACCCAAACCCTAACCCTAACACTAACCCTAAACCTAACCCTAAAAAAACCCTAACGCTAGCCCTAACCCTAACACTAACCCATTCACAAACCCTAACCCTTACCCTAACCCAAAACCTAACCCTAACCCAAAACCTAACACTAACCCTAACACTAACCCTAAACTAAACACAAACCCCAACACTAACGCTAACCCTAACTATAAACCTAACCCTAATCCTAACCCTAGCCCTAACCCTAACTCTAACCCTAACCCTAACTTAAAACCTAAACTTAAACCTAACCCTAAACCAAACCCTAACACCTAACCTAACCCAAAACCTAAACCTAAACCCAACCCTAAGCAAAACCCTAACCCTAACCCTAACCTTAAACCTAACCCAAACACTAACACTAATCCTAACCTAACCCTAACCCAAAGCCTAAACCTAACCCAAACACTAACCCTAACCCTAACCCTAACCCTAACCCAAACCCTAACCCTAACCCTAAATCAAACCATAACTCTAAACCTAACCCTAACCCAAAGAAGAAACCTAACCCTAATCCAAACACAAACCCTAATCCTAACTCTAACCATAACCCAAACCAAACCCTAACCCTAAACCAAAGCCAAACCCTAATCTTAACGCTAACCCTAACCCTAACCCTAACATTAAACCTAACCCAAACACTAACCCTAATCCTAACCTAACCCTAACCCAAAGCCTAAACCTAACCCAAACACTAACCCTAACCCTAACCCTAACCCTAACCCAAACCCTAACCCTAACCCTAACTCAAACCATAACTCTAAACCTAACCCTAACCCAAACCAGAAACCTAACCCTAATCCAAACACAAACCCT
>CM069530.1:1472500-1475000 GCA_035773235.1 Eospalax fontanierii | reverse complement strand
ACTAACACTAACCCTAACTATAAAACTAACCCTAATCCTAACCCTAACCCTAACCCTAAATCTAACCCTAACCCTAACCCAAACCCTAACCTTAAACCTAACCGTAAACCAAACACTAACCCTATCCCTACCCCTAACCCTAACCCTAACCAAAACCCTAACCCTAACCCTCACATTAACCCTAACCCATACACTAACCCTAATCCTAACCCTAATCCTAACCCAAACCCTAAACCTAACCCAAAACCTAACCCTTACCCTAACACTAAGCCTAACCCTTTCCCAAACCCTAACCCTAACCCTAAACCTTACCCTAACCGAAACCCTAACCCTAACCCTAACCCTAACCCAAACCCTAACCCTAAACCAAACCCTAACCCAAACAATAATGCTAAATCTAAACCTAACCCTAACATAAACAAAAAACTAAACCTAACTCTAACCCTAACCCTAACACTAACCCTAACCCTAACACTAACCCTAACCCAAAGCCTAACCCTAACCCTAACCAAACCCTAACCCTAACCCTAACCCTAACCCTAACATTAACCCTAACCCTAAACCTAACCAAACCCTAACCAAAACCCTAACCTTAACCCTAACCCTAATCCTAACCCTAATCGTAACCCTAAACATAAACCTAACGCAAAACCTAACACTAACCCTAACCCAAACCCTAACCCTAACCCTAAACCTAACCCTAACCAAAACACGAACCCTAAACATAACCCTAAACCAAACCTTAACCCTAAACTTAAACCAAAGCCTAACCCAAACACTAACCATAAACTTAACACTAAAATTAACCCAAATCCTAACCCTAAACCAAACCCTAACCCTAACCCTAACCATAACCCAAACCCTAACCCTAGCCCTAACCCTAACCCTAACACAAACCCAAACCCAAACCCTAAACCTAACCGTAACCCAAAACCTAACCCTAACCCAAAACGTAACAGTAACCCTAACCCTAACCCTAACCCTAAATGAAACACAAACACTAACACTAACGCTAACTATAAAACTAACCCTAATCCTAAGGCTAACCCTAACCCTAACTCTAACCCTAACACTAACACAAACCCTAACCTTAAACCTAACCGTAAACCAAACCCTAACCCTAACCCTAACCTAAATCCTAATCGTAACCCTAACCTTAATCCTAACGAGTACACTAACCCTAATCGTAACCCGAACCCTAACCAAAACCCTAAACTTAATCCAAAACCTAACCCTAACCCAAACCCTAACGCTAAAACTAAACCAATCCCTAACATAAACCAAAAAACTAAACCTAACCCTAACCCTAACCCTAACACTAACCGTAAACCAAACCCTAACCCTAACCCTAAACCTAACCCTAACCCAAACCCTAACCCTAACCCTAACCTTAACCATAACCCTAACCCTAACCCTAACCCAAACCAAACCCTAACCCTAACCCTAACCCTAACCCTAACACTATCCCTAACCCAAACCAAACCCTAACCGTAACCCTAAGCCTAACCCTAACCCAAACCCAAACCCTAACCGTAACCCCAACCCTAACCCACACCCTAAACCTAACCCTACACTAACACTAACCCTAAGCCAAACCAAATCCTAACCCTAACCCTAACCTTAACCCTAACCCAAACACTAAACCTAACCCTAATCCTAACCCTAACCCTAACCCTAACCCCAACCGAAACCTAACCCTAAACCTAACCCTAACCCTAAACCTAACCCTAACCCAAACCCTAACCCTAACTCTTACCCTAACCCAAACCCAAAGTCTAACCCTAAACTTAACCGTAACCCTAACCCAAACACTAAACCTAAACCTAAACCTAACCCTATCCAAAACAAGTACCCTAACCATAACCCTAAACCAAACCTTAACCCTAACCTTAAACCAAACCAAAACCCAAACCCTCACCCTAAACCTAACACTATACCTAACCCAAATCCAAACCCAAACCTAACCCAAACCCTAACCCTAACACTAACCCTAAACCTAACCCTAAAAAAACCCTAACGCTAGCCCTAACCCTAACACTAACCCATTCACAAACCCTAACCCTAACCCTAACCCAAAACCTAACCCTAACCCAAAACCTAACACTAACCCTAACACTAACCCTAAACTAAACACAAACCCCAACACTAACACTAACCCTAACTATAAACCTAACCCTAATCCTAACCCTAGCCCTAACCTAAAACCTAAACTTAAACCTAACCCTAAACCAAACCCTAACCCTAACCTAACCCTAACCCTAACCCTAAACCTAACCCTAAGCAAAACCCTAACCCTAACCCTAACCTTAAACCTAACCCAAACACTAACACTAATCCTAACCTAACCCTAACCCAAAGCCTAAACCTAACCCAAACACTAACCCTAACCCTAACCCTAACCCTAACCCAAACCCTAACCCTAACCCTAAATCAAACCATAACTCTAAACCTAACCCTAACCCAAAGCAGAAACCTAACCCTAATCCAAACACAAACCCTA
>CM069530.1:1457500-1462500 GCA_035773235.1 Eospalax fontanierii | reverse complement strand
CTAACATAAACCAAAAAACTAAACCTAACTCTAACACTAACCCTAACACTAACCCTAACCCAAACCCTAACCCTAGCCCTAACCAAACCCTAACCCTAACCCTAACCCTAAACCGAACCCTAACATTAACCCTAACCCTAAACCTAACCCAAACCCAAACCCTAACCAAAACCCTAACCTTAACCCTAACCCTAATCCTAACCCTAATCGTAACCCTAAACATAAACCTAACGCAAACCCAAACCCTAACCGGAACCCTAACCGTAACACCAGCCCTAACCCAAACCAAAACCTAACTCAACCCCTAACCCTAACCCTCACCCTAACATTAACCCTAACCCAAAGCAAACCCTAACCATAAACCTAACCCTACACCTAACCCAAATCCAAACACTAACACTAACCCAAACCCTAACCCTAACCCTAAACCTAACCCTAACCAAAACAGGAACCCTAAACATAACCCTAAACCAAACCTTAACCCTAAACTTAAACCAAAGCCTAACCCAAACACTAACCATAAACTTAACACTAAACCTAACCCAAATCCTAACCCTAAACCAATCCCTAAACCTAACCCTAACCATAACCCAAACCCTAACCTAGCCCTAACCCTAAACCTAACACAAACCCAAACCCAAACCCTAAACCTAACCCTAACCCAAAACGGAACAGTAACCCTAACCCTAACACTAACCCTAAACCAAACACAAACACTAACACTAACCCTAACTATAAAACTAACCCTAATCCTAACGCTAACCCTAACCCTAACTCTAACCCTAACACTAAAACAAACCCTAACCTTAAAACTAACCGTAAACCAAACCCTAATCCTAACCCTAACCAAAATCCTAATCGTAACCCTAACCTTAATCCTAACGAATACACTAACCCTAATCCTAACCCGAACCCTAACCAAAACCCTAAACCTAATCCAAAACCTAACCCTAACCCAAACCCTTACGCTAAAACTAAACCTATACCTAACATAAACCAAAAAACTAAACCTAACCCTAACACTAACCCTAACACTAACCGTAAACCAAACCCTAACTCTAACCCTAAACCAACCCTAACCCAAACCCTAACCCTAACCCTAACCCAAACCCTAACCCTAACCCTAACCTTAACCATAACCCTAACGCTAACCCCAACCCAAACCAAACCCAAACCCTAACCCTAACCCTAAACCTAACACTATCCCTAACCCAAACCAAACCCTAACCGTAACCCTAAGCCTAACCCTAACCCAAACCCAAACCCTAACCGTAACCCCAACCCTAACCCACACCCTAAACCTAACCCTACACTAACACTAACCCTAAGCCAAACCAAATCCTAACCCTAACCCTAACCTTAACCCTAACCCAAACACTAAACCTAACCCTAATCCTAACCCTAACCCTAACCCCAACTGTACCCTAACCCTAAACCTAACCCTAACCCTAAACCTAACCCTAACCCAAACCCTAACACTAACTCTTACCCTAACCCAAACCCAAAGCCTAACCCTAAACTTAACCGTAACCCTAACCCAAACACTAAACCTAAACCTAAACCTAACCCTATCCAAAACACGAGACCTAAACATAACCCCAAACCAAACCTTAACCCTAACCTTAAACCAAACCAAAACCCAAACCCTCACCCTAAACCTAACACTATATCTAATCCAAATCCTAACCCAAACCTAAGCCAAACCCTAAACCTAACACTAACCCTAAACCTAACCCTAAAAAAACCCTAACGCTAGCCCTAAACCTAACACTAACCCATTCACAAACCCTAACCCTAACCCTAAACCAAAACCTAACCCTAACCCAAAACCTAACACTAACCCTAACACTAACCCTAAACTAAACACAAACCCCAACACTAACACTAACCCTAACTATAAACCTAACCCTAATCCTAACCCTAGCCCTAACCCTAACTCTAACCCTAACCCAAACCTAAAACCTAAACTTAAACCTAACCCTAAACCAAACCCTAACCCTAACCTAACCCTAACCCTAACCCTAACCCTAACCCTAAGCAAAACCCTAACCCTAACCCTAACCTTAAAGCTAACCCAAACACTAACCCTAAACCTAACCTAACCCTAACCCAAAGCCTAAACCTAACCCAAACCCTAACCCTAACCCTAACCCTAACCCTAACCCAAATCCTAACCCTAACCCTAACTCAAACCATAACTCTAAACCTAACCCTAACCCAAACCAGAAACCTAACCCTAATCCAAACACAAACCCTAATCCTAACTCTAACCCTAACCCAAACCAAACCCTAACCCTAAACCAAACCCAAACCCTAACCTTAACCCTAACCCTAACCCTAACCAAACCCTAACCCTAACCCTAACCTTAAACCTAACCCAAACACTAACCCTAATCCTAACCTAACCCTAACCCAAACCCTAAACCTAACCCAAACCCTAACCCTAACCCTAACCCTAACCCTAACCCAAACCCTAACCCTAAACCTAACTCAAACCATAACTCTAACCCTAACCCTAACCCAAACACGAAACCTAACCCTAATCCAAACACGAACCCTAATCCTAACCCTAACCCTAAACCAAACCAAACCCTAACCCTAAACCAAACCCAAACCCTAAACTTAACCCTAACCCAAACACTAACCTTAACCCTTACCCTAACACTAATCCAAACCATAACGCAAAAACAAAACCTAACGCTAAACCTAACCCTAACCCTAACCCTAACCCTAACCCAAAACTTAAACCTAAACCTAACCCAAACCGTAATGCTAAACCTAACCCTAACCTTAACCCTAACCCTAACCCTAACCCTAACCCAAAAACTAACACTAACCCTAACCATAACCCTAAACCAAACCCAAACCCTAACACTAACACTAACCCTAAACCTAACCCTAACCGTAACCCTAACCCTAACCCTAACCCAAACCCTAACCTTAAACCTAACCCTAAACCAAACCCTAACCCTAACCCTAAACCAAACCCAAACCCTAACCTTAACCCTAACCCAAACACTAACCCTAACCCTAACCCTAACCCTAACCCAAAACCTAACCATAACCTTAACCCTAACCCTAAACCAAACCTTAACCTTAAACCTAACCCTAAACCAAACCCTAACCCTAAACCTAACTCTAACCCAAACCTAATCCTTAACCGTAACCTTAATTCAAAACCTACCCCTAACCGTAACCCAAGCCCTAACTCTAACCTTAACCCTAACCCTATCCCTAACACAAACCTAACCTTAACCCTAACCATAACCCAAACCTAACCCTAACCCTAACCCTAACCCTAACCCTAACGCTAATCCTAACCCGAAAACTAAACCTAACGCAACCCCAAACCCTATCCAGACCCCTCACCCTAACACCAGCCCTAACCCAAACCAAAACCTAATTCAACCCCTAACCCTAAAACTAATCCAAACCCTAACCCTAACCTTAACCCTAACACTAACCGTAACCCAAAGCAAACCCTAAACATAAACCTAACCCTAAACCTACCCAAAACCAAACCTTAACCCTAACCCAAACACTAACCCTAACCCTAACCAAAACACGATCCCTAAACATAACCCTAAACCAAAACTTACCCCTAACGTTAAACCTAACCCTAACCCAAACACTAACCCTAAACCTAACAATAAACCTAACCGAAATCCTAAACCTAACCCTAAACCAAACGCTAACCCTAACCCTAACCCTAACCCAAACCCTAACCCTAACCTTAACCCTAACACTAACCGTAACCCAAAGCAAACCCTAAACATAAACCTAACCCTAAACCTACCCAAAACCAAACCTTAACCCTAACCCAAACACTAACCCTAACCCTAACCAAAACACGATCCCTAAACATAACCCTAAACCAAAACTTACCCCTAACGTTAAACCTAACCCTAACCCAAACACTAACCCTAAACCTAACAATAAACCTAACCGAAATCCTAAACCTAACCCTAAACCAAACGCTAACCCTAACCCTAACCCTAACCCAAACCCTAACCCTAGCCTAACCCTAACCCTAACACAAACCCAAACCCAAACCCTAACCCTAACCCTAACCCAAAACCTAACCCAAACCCAAAACGTCACACTAAACCTAACCCTAACCCTAAACCAAACCCAAACCCTAACACTAAAACTAAACCTAACTATAAATCTAACACTAATCCTAACCCTAACCCTAACCCTAACCCTAAGCAAAACCCCAACCCTAACCCTAACCAAAATCCTAACCCTAACCCTAAGCAAAACCCTAACCCATACACTAACTCTAATCCTAACCCTAACCCAAACCCTGAACCTAACCCAAACCCTAACCCTAAACCTAACCCTAATCCTAACCCTTTCCAAAATCCTAACCCTAACCCTAATCCTAAACCTAACCCTAACCCAAACACTAACCCTAACCCTAACCCTAACCCTAACCCAAACCCTAATCCTAAACCAAGCCCTAATCCAAACCCTAACAGTAAACCTAACTCTAACCCTAACATAAAAAAACTTAAACCTAACCCTAACCTTAACCCTAACCCTAAACCAAACCCAAACCCTAACACTTACACTAACCCTAACTATAAAACTAACCCTAATCCTAACCCTAACCCTAACTCTAACCCTAACCCTAACCCAAACCCTAACTTTAAACCTAACCGTAAACCAAACCCTAACCCTAACCCTAACCCTAACCCTAACCCCAACCAAAACCCTATCCCTAATCCTAACCTTAACCCTAAACCTTACACTAACCCTAATCCTAACCCTAACCCTAAGCCAAACCATAAACCTAACCCAAACCCTATCCCTAACCCTAACCTTAACCCTAACCCTAACCCAAACCCAAAGTCTAACACTAACCCTAACCCTAACCCACACCCTAACCCTAACCCTAACACTAACACTAACCCTATCCCAAACCAAATCCTAAGCCTAACCCTAACCCTACCCCTAACCCAAACCCTAACCCTAACCCTAACCCTAACCGAAACCCT
>CM069530.1:1450000-1452500 GCA_035773235.1 Eospalax fontanierii | reverse complement strand
AAAACGTAATACTCACGCTAACCCTAACCGTAAACCAAACGCAAAACCTAACACTAACACTAACCCTAAATATTAAACTAACCCTAATACTAACCCTAACCCTAACCCTAACTCTAACCCTAACCCTAACCCAAACCCAAAGCCTAAGCCTAAACTTAACCATAACCCTAACCCTAACCCTAACACTAACCCTAAACCTAACCCTAACAAAACCCTAATCCTAGCCCTAACCCTAACCCTAACACAATCACAAACCCTAGCCCTCACCCTAACCCTAACCCAAAATCTAACCCTAACCCAAAACCTAACACTAACTCTAACGCTAACCCTAAACCAAACCCAAACCCTAACACTAACACTAACCCTAACTATAAACCTAACCCTAATCCTAACCCTAACCCTAACTCTAACCCTAACCCTAACCTAAAACCTAACCTTAAACCTAACCCTAAAGCAAACCCTAACCGTAACCCTAAACCTAACCCTAACCCTAAACCTAACCAAAACCCTAACCCTAAACCTAACCTTAAACCTAATCCAAACACTAACCCTAATCCTAACCTAACCCAAACCCTAAACCTAACCCAAACCCTAAACCTAATCCTAACCCTAAACCTAACCCTTTCCCAAACCCTAACGCTAACCTTAAACCAAACCCTAACCCAAACCCTAACCCTAAACCTAACTCTAAAACTAACATAAACCAAACACCTAAACCTAACCCTAACCCTAACCCTAACCCTAACCCAAACCCTAACCCTAAGCCTAACCCAAATCCTATCTCTAATCCTAACCCTCACCGAAACCCGAAACCTAACCCTAATCCAAACACAAACCCTAACCCTAACCCTAACCCTAACCCTAACCCAAACCAAACCCTAACCCTAACCCAAACCCAAACACTAACCCGAACACGAACCCTAACCTTAACCCTAACCCAAATCCTAACCCTAACCCTCACCCGAACCCTAACACTACCACTAACCCTAACCCTAAACAAACCCAAACAATAAACTTAACCCTAACCGAAACACTAACCCTAACCCTAAACCTAACTCTAATCCAAATCCTAACCATAACCCAAACCCTAACCCTAGACCTAACCCTAACCCTAACAGAAACACAAAACAAAACCCTAACCCTAACCCTAACCCAAAACCTACCCTAACCCAAAACGTAACACTAACCCTAACCATAACCCTAACCCTTAACCAAACCCAAACCATAACACTAACACTAAACCTAACTATAAAACTAACCCTAATCCTAACCATAACCCTAACCCTAACTCTTACCCTAACCCTAACCCAAACCCTAACCTTAAACCTAACCGGAAACCAAACCCTAACCCTAACCCTAACCCTAAACAAAACCCTAACCCTAACCCTAACCTTAATCCTAACCCATGCACTAACCCTAATCCTAACCCTAACCCTAACTCTAACCCAATCCCTAAACCTAACCCAAAACCTAACCCTAACCCTAACACTAAACCTAACACTTTCCGAAACCCTAACCCTAACCCTAAACCTAACCCTAACCGAAACACTAACCCGAACCCTAATCCCAACCCTAACCCAAACCCTAACCCTAAACCAAACCCTAACCCAAACCCTAATGCTAAAACTAAACCTAACCCTATCCCTAACCCTAACCCTAACCCTAAACCTAACCCTAAACCTAACCCAAACCCTAACCCTAACGCTAACCTTAACCATAACCCTAACCCTAACCCTAACCCACACCCTAACCCTAACCCTAACACTAACACTAACCCTAACCCAAACCAAACCCTAACCCTAACACTAACCCTAACCCAAACCCTAATCCTAACCCTAATCCTAACCCTAACCCTAACCCTAACCCAACCCAAACCCTAACCCTAACCCTAACCCTAAACCTAACCCAAACCCTCACCCTAACTCTAACACTAACTCAAACCCAAAGCCTAACCCTAAACTAAACCATAACACTAACCCAAACCCAAAACCTAACCCTAAACCTAACTCTAACCAAAACAGGAACCCAAACCCTAACCCAAAACCAAACCATAACCCAAACCCTAACGCTAAACCAACTCTAACCCTAACATAAACCAAAAACCTAACCCTAACCCTAACACAAACACAAACACAAACCCTAACCCTAGACCTAACCCTAACCCTAACACAAACACAAACCCTAACCCTAACCCTAACCCAAAACCTAACGCTAACCTAAAACCTAACACTAACACTAACCCTAACCCTAACCCTAAACCAAACAAAAAACCCTAACACTAACACTAACCCTAACTATAAAACTAACCCTAATCCTAACCCTAACCCTAACTCTAACCCTAATCCTAACAAACCCCTAACTTTAAAACTAACCGTAAACCAAACCCTAACCCTAACCCTAACCCTAACCCTAACCAAAAGCCTAACCCTAACCCTAACCCTAACCCTAACCCTAAACCTAAACCAAACAGAAACCCTAACCCTAACCCAAACCCTAACCC
>CM069530.1:1417500-1445000 GCA_035773235.1 Eospalax fontanierii | reverse complement strand
AACCCTAAACCTAAACCAAACCCAAACCCTAACACTAACACTAACCCTAACTATAAAACTAACCCTAATCCTAACCCTAACCCTAACTCTAACCCTAACCCTAACAAAAACCCTAACTTTAAAACTAACCGTAAACCAAACCCTAACCCTAACCCTAACCCTAACCCTAACCCCAACCAAAACCCTAACCCTAACCCTAACCTTAACCCTACCCCATACACTAACCGTAACCCTAACCCAAACTCTAAACCTAACCCAAAACCTAACCCTAACCCTAACACTAAAGCTAACCCTTTCCCAAACCCTAACCCTAACCCTAAACCTAACCCTAACCGAAACACTAACCCGAACCCTAACCCTAACCCTAACCCAAACCCTAACCCTAAACCAAACCCTAACCCAAACCCTAATGCTAAAACTAAACCTAACCCTAACCCTAACCCTAACCATAACCCTAACCCTAACCCTAACGCTAACCCAAACCCTAACCCTAAACCTAACCCAAACCCTAAACCTAACCCTAACCTTAAACATAACCCTAACCCTAACCCTAACCCAAACCAAACCCTAACCCTAATCCTAACCTTAACCCTAACCCATACACTAACCCTAATCCTAACCCTAACATTAACCCAAACCATAAACCTAACCCAAAACCTAACCCCAACCCTAACACTAAACCTAACCCTTTCCGAAACCCTAACCCTAACCCTAAACCTAACCCTAACCGAAACACTAACCCGAACCCTAACCCTAACCCTAACCCAAACCCTAACCCTAAACCAAACCCTAACTCAAACCCTAATGCTAAAACTAAACCTAACCCTAACCCTAACCCTAACCCTAATCCTCACCATAACCATAACCCTAACCCTAACCCTAACGCTAACCCAAACCCTAACCCTAAACGTAACCCAAACCCTAACCCTAACGCTAACCCTAACCCTAACCCTAACCCAAACCCAAACTCTAACACTAACCCTAACCCTAACCCACAACCTAACCCTAACCCACCCCCTAACCCCAACCCTAACACAATCACAAACCCTAACCCTAACCCTAATGCTAAAACTAAACCTAACCCTAACCCTAACCCTAACCCTAATCCTAACCATAACCATAACCCTAACCCTAACCCTAACGCTAACCCAAACCCTAACCCTAAACGTAACCCAAACCCTAACCCTAACGCTAACCCTAACCCTAACCCTAACCCAAACCCAAACTCTAACACTAACCCTAACCCTAACCCACAACCTAACCCTAACCCACACCCTAACCCCAACCCTAACACAATCACAAACCCTAACCCTAACCCTAACGCAAAACCTACCCCTAACCCAAAACCTAACACTAACCCTAACGCTAACCCTAAACCAAACCCAAACCCTAACACTAACACTAAACCTAACTATAAACCTAACCCTAATCCTAACCCTAACCCTAAACCTAACTCTAACCCAAACCCTAATGCTAAACCTAACCCTAACCATAACCCTAACCCTAACCCTAACCCACAACCTAACCCTAACCCTAACCCTAACCCTAAACCAAACCCAAACCCTAACACTAACACTAACCCTAACACTAAACCTAACCCTAATCCTAACCCTAACCGTAACCCTAACCCTAACCCAAACCCTAACCTTAAACCTACCCTAAACCAAACCCTAACCCTAAATCTAACTCTAACCCAAACCTAATCCTTAACCGTAACCTTAATCCTAACCCTAACCCTAACCGTAACCCAAGCCCTAACCCTAAACTTAACCCTAACCCTATCCCTAACACAAACCAAACCCTAACCCTAAACATAACCCTAAACCTAACCCAAACCCAAACCCTAACCCAAACCCTAAACCTAACCCTAACCCAAACACTTACCCTAACCCTAAACCTAACCCTATCCCAAACCCTAATCCTAACCCTAACCCTAACAGAAACTCTAAACCTAACTAGAACCCAAACCGTAACCCTAACCCGAACCCTAACCCTAACCCTAAACCTTAATCTAAAGCAAACCCAAACCCTAACCGGAACCCTACCCCTAACACCAGCCCTAACCCAAACCAAACCCTAACTCAACCCCTAACCCTAACACTAACCCAAACCCTAACCCTAACACTAACACTAACACTAACCCAAAGCAAATCCTAACCATAAACCTAACCCTACACATAACCCAAATCCAAACCCTAACCCTAACCCAAAACCTAACCCTAACCCTAACCCTAACCCTAACCAAAACACGAACCCTAAACATAACCCTAAACCAAACCTTAACCCTAACCTTAAACCTAACCCTAACCCAAACACTAACCCTAAACCTAACACTAAACCTAACCCAAATCCTAACCCTAACCCTAACCAAAACACTAACCCTAACCCTAACCCTGAACCAAACCCTAACCCTAGCCCTAACCCTAACCCTAACACAAACACTAACCCAAACCCTAACTCTAACCCTAACCCAAAACCGAACCCTAACCCAAAACGTAATACTCACCCTAACCCTAACCCTAAACCAAACCCAAACCCTAACACTAACACTAACCCTAAATATAAAACTAACCCTAATACTAACCCTAACCCTAACCCTAATTCTAACCCTAACAAAAACCAAACACCTAAACCTAACCCTAACCCTAACCCTAACCCTAACCGAAACCCTAACCCTAAGCCTAACCCAAACCCTAACTCTAACCCTAATCCTCACCCAAACCCGAAACCTAACCCTAATCCAAACACAAACCCTAACCCTAACCCTAACCCAAACCAAACCCTAACCCTAACCCAAACCCAAACACTAACCCGAACCTGAATCCTAACCTTAACCCTAACCCAAATCCTAACCCTAACCCTCAACCGAACTCTAACACTACCACTAACCCTAACCCTAAACCAAACCCAAACCCTAACCTTAAACCTAACCCAAACACTAACCCTAACCCTAATCCTAATCCAAACCCTAACCATAACCCAAACCCTAACCCTAGACCTAACCCTAACCCTAACACAAACACAAACACAAACCCTAACCCTAACCCTAACCCAAAACCTAACCCTAACCCAAAACCTATAATTAACCCTAACCCTAACCCTAAACCTAAACCAAACCCAAACCCTAACACTAACACTAACCCTAACTATAAAACTAACCCTAATCCTAACCCTAACCCTAACTCTAACCCTAACCCTAACAAAAACCCTAACTTTAAAACTAACCGTAAACCAAACCCTAACCCTAACCCTAACCCTAACCCTAACCCCAACCAAAACCCTAACCCTAACCCTAACCTTAACCCTAACCCATACACTAACCGTAACCCTAACCCAAACTCTAAACCTAACCCAAAACCTAACCCTAACCCTAACACTAAAGCTAACCCTTTCCCAAACCCTAACCCTAACCCTAAACCTAACCCTAACCGAAACACTAACCCGAACCCTAACCCTAACCCTAACCCAAACCCTAACCCTAAACCAAACCCTAACCCAAACCCTAATGCTAAAACTAAACCTAACCCTAACCCTAACCCTAACCATAACCCTAACCCTAACCCTAACGCTAACCCAAACCCTAACCCTAAACCTAACCCAAACCCTAAACCTAACCCTAACCTTAAACATAACCCTAACCCTAACCCTAACCCAAACCAAACCCTAACCCTAATCCTAACCTTAACCCTAACCCATACACGAACCCTAATCCTAACCCTAACATTAACCCAAACCATAAACCTAACCCAAAACCTAACCCCAACCCTAACACTAAACCTAACCCTTTCCGAAACCCTAACCCTAACCCTAAACCTAACCCTAACCGAAACACTAACCCGAACCCTAACCCTAACCCTAACCCAAACCCTAACCCTAAACCAAACCCTAACTCAAACCCTAATGCTAAAACTAAACCTAACCCTAACCCTAACCCTAACCCTAATCCTCACCATAACCATAACCCTAACCCTAACCCTAACGCTAACCCAAACCCTAACCCTAAACGTAACCCAAACCCTAACCCTAACGCTAACCCTAACCCTAACCCTAACCCAAACCCAAACTCTAACACTAACCCTAACCCTAACCCACAACCTAACCCTAACCCACCCCCTAACCCCAACCCTAACACAATCACAAACCCTAACCCTAACCCTAATGCTAAAACTAAACCTAACCCTAACCCTAACCCTAACCCTAATCCTAACCATAACCATAACCCTAACCCTAACCCTAACGCTAACCCAAACCCTAACCCTAAACGTAACCCAAACCCTAACCCTAACGCTAACCCTAACCCTAACCCTAACCCAAACCCAAACTCTAACACTAACCCTAACCCTAACCCACAACCTAACCCTAACCCACACCCTAACCCCAACCCTAACACAATCACAAACCCTAACCCTAACCCTAACCCTAACGCAAAACCTACCCCTAACCCAAAACCTAACACTAACCCTAACGCTAACCCTAAACCAAACCCAAACCCTAACACTAACACTAAACCTAACTATAAACCTAACCCTAATCCTAACCCTAACCCTAAACCTAACTCTAACCCAAACCCTAATGCTAAACCTAACCCTAACCATAACCCTAACCCTAACCCTAACCCAAAACCTAACCCTAACCCTAACCCTAACCCTAAACCAAACCCAAACCCTAACACTAACACTAACCCTAACACTAAACCTAACCCTAATCCTAACCCTAACCGTAACCCTAACCCTAACCCAAACCCTAACCTTAAACCTACCCTAAACCAAACCCTAACCCTAAATCTAACTCTAACCCAAACCTAATCCTTAACCGTAACCTTAATCCTAACCCTAACCCTAACCGTAACCCAAGCCCTAACCCTAAACTTAACCCTAACCCTATCCCTAACACAAACCAAACCCTAACCCTAAACATAACCCTAAACCTAACCCAAACCCAAACCCTAACCCAAACCCTAAACCTAACCCTAACCCAAACACTTACCCTAACCCTAAACCTAACCCTATCCCAAACCCTAACCCTAACCCTAACCCTAACAGAAACTCTAAACCTAACTAGAACCCAAACCGTAACCCTAACCCGAACCCTAACCCTAACCCTAAACCTTAATCTAAAGCAAACCCAAACCCTAACCGGAACCCTACCCCTAACACCAGCCCTAACCCAAACCAAACCCTAACTCAACCCCTAACCCTAACACTAACCCAAACCCTAACCCTAACCCTAACACTAACACTAACCCAAAGCAAATCCTAACCATAAACCTAACCCTACACATAACCCAAATCCAAACCCTAACCCTAACCCAAAACCTAACCCTAACCCTAACCCTAACCCTAACCAAAACACGAACCCTAAACATAACCCTAAACCAAACCTTAACCCTAACCTTAAACCTAACCCTAACCCAAACACTAACCCTAAACCTAACACTAAACCTAACCCAAATCCTAACCCTAACCCTAACCAAAACACTAACCCTAACCCTAACCCTGAACCAAACCCTAACCCTAGCCCTAACCCTAACCCTAACACAAACACTAACCCAAACCCTAACTCTAACCCTAACCCAAAACCGAACCCTAACCCAAAACGTAATACTCACCCTAACCCTAACCCTAAACCAAACCCAAACCCTAACACTAACACTAACCCTAAATATAAAACTAACCCTAATACTAACCCTAACCCTAACCCTAATTCTAACCCTAACAAAAACCAAACACCTAAACCTAACCCTAACCCTAACCCTAACCCTAACCGAAACCCTAACCCTAAGCCTAACCCAAACCCTAACTCTAACCCTAATCCTCACCCAAACCCGAAACCTAACCCTAATCCAAACACAAACCCTAACCCTAACCCTAACCCAAACCAAACCCTAACCCTAACCCAAACCCAAACACTAACCCGAACCTAATCCTAACCTTAACCCTAACCCAAATCCTAACCCTAACCCTCAACCGAACTCTAACACTACCACTAACCCTAACCCTAAACCAAACCCAAACCCTAACCTTAAACCTAACCCAAACACTAACCCTAACCCTAATCCTAATCCAAACCCTAACCATAACCCAAACCCTAACCCTAGACCTAACCCTAACCCTAACACAAACACAAACACAAACCCTAACCCTAACCCTAACCCAAAACCTAACCCTAACCCAAAACCTATAATTAACCCTAACCCTAACCCTAAACCTAAACCAAACCCAAACCCCAACACTAACACTAACCCTAACTATAAAACTAACCCTAATCCTAACACTAACCCTAACTCTAACCCTAACCCTAACAAAAACCCTAACTTTAAAACTAACCGTAAACCAAACCCTAACCCTAACCCTAACCCTAACCCCAACCAAAACCCTAACCCTAACCCTAACCTTAACCCTAACCCATACACTAACCGTAACCCTAACCCAAACTCTAAACCTAACCCAAAACCTAACCCTAACCCTAACTCTAAAACTAACCCTTTCCCAAACCCTAACCCTAACCCTAAACCTAACCCTAACCGAAACACTAACCCGAACCCTAACCCTAACCCTAACCCAAACCCTAACCCTAAACCAAACCCTAACCCAAACCCTAATGCTAAAACTAAACCTAACCCTAACCCTAACCCTAACCATAACCCTAACCCTAACCCTAACGCTAACCCAAACCCTAACCCTAAACCTAACCCAAACCCTAACCCTAACCCTAACCTTAAACATAACCCTAACCCTAACCCTAACCCAAACCAAACCCTAACCCTAATCCTAACCTTAACCCTAACCCATACACTAACCCTAATCCTAACCCTAACATTAACCCAAACCATAAACCTAACCCAAAACCTAACCCCAACCCTAACACTAAACCTAACCCTTTCCGAAACCCTAACCCTAACCCTAAACCTAACCCTAACCGAAACACTAACCCGAACCCTAACCCTAACCCTAACCCAAACCCTAACCCTAAACCAAACCCTAACTCAAACCCTAATGCTAAAACTAAACCTAACCCTAACCCTAACCCTAACCCTAATCCTAACCATAACCATAACCCTAACCCTAACCCTAACGCTAACCCAAACCCTAACCCTAAACGTAACCCAAACCCTAACCCTAACGCTAACCCTAACCCTAACCCTAACCCAAACCCAAACTCTAACACTAACCCTAACCCTAACCCACAACCTAACCCTAACCCACCCCCTAACCCCAACCCTAACACAATCACAAACCCTAACCCTAACCCTAATGCTAAAACTAAACCTAACCCTAACCCTAACCCTAACCCTAATCCTAACCATAACCATAACCCTAACCCTAACCCTAACGCTAACCCAAACCCTAACCCTAAACGTAACCCAAACCCTAACCCTAACGCTAACCCTAACCCTAACCCTAACCCAAACCCAAACTCTAACACTAACCCTAACCCTAACCCACAACCTAACCCTAACCCACACCCTAACCCCAACCCTAACACAATCACAAACCCTAACCCTAACCCTAACCCTAACGCAAAACCTACCCCTAACCCAAAACCTAACACTAACCCTAACGCTAACCCTAAACCAAACCCAAACCCTAACACTAACACTAAACCTAACTATAAACCTAACCCTAATCCTAACCCTAATCCTAAACCTAACTCTAACCCAAACCCTAATGCTAAACCTAACCCTAACCATAACCCTAACCCTAACCCTAACCCAAAACCTAACCCTAACCCTAACCCTAACCCTAAACCAAACCCAAACCCTAACAC
Source organism: Eospalax fontanierii (assembly GCA_035773235.1). Lineage (NCBI taxonomy): Eukaryota > Metazoa > Chordata > Mammalia > Rodentia > Spalacidae > Eospalax > Eospalax fontanierii. The sequence goes on along the minus strand of CM069530.1, from coordinate 1,437,233 downwards.
TAACACTAACCCTAACACTAAACCTAACCCTAATCCTAACCCTAACCGTAACCCTAACCCTAACCCTAACCCAAACCCTAACCTTAAACCTAACCCTAAACCAAACCCTAACCCTAAATCTAACTCTAACCCAAACCTAATCCTTAACCGTAACCTTAATCCTAACCCTAACCCTAACCGTAACCCAAGCCCTAACCCTAAACTTAACGCTAACCCTATCCCTAACACAAACCAAACCCTAACCCTAAACATAACCCTAAACCTAACCCAAACCCAAACCCTAACCCAAACCCTAAACCTAACCCTAACCCAAACACTTACCCTAACCCTAAACCTAAGCCTATCCCAAACCCTAATCCTAACCCTAACCCTAACCCTAACAGAAACTCTAAACCTAACTAGAACCCAAACCGTAACCCTAACCCGAACCCTAACCCTAACCCTAAACCTTAATCTAAAGCAAACCCAAACCCTAACCGGAACCCTACCCCTAACACCAGCCCTAACCCAAACCAAACCCTAACTCAACCCCTAACCCTAACACTAACCCAAACCCTAACCCTAACCCTAACACTAACACTAACCCAAAGCAAATCCTAACCATAAACCTAACCCTACACATAACCCAAATCCAAACCCTAACCCTAACCCTAACCCTAACCCTAACCCTAACCCTAACCCTAACGCTAACCCAAACCCTAACCCTAAACGTAACCCAAACCCTAACCCTAACGCTAACCCTAACCCTAACCCTAACCCAAACCCAAACTCTAACACTAACCCTAACCCTAACCCACAACCTAACCCTAACCCACACCCTAACCCCAACCCTAACACAATCACAAACCCTAACCCTAACCCTAACCCTAACGCAAAACCTACCCCTAACCCAAAACCTAACACTAACCCTAACGCTAACCCTAAACCAAACCCAAACCCTATCACTAACACTAAACCTAACTATAAACCTAACCCTAATCCTAACCCTAACCCTAAACCTAACTCTAACCCAAACCCTAATGCTAAACCTAACCCTAACCATAACCCTAACCCTAACCCTAACCCAAAACCTAACCCTAACCCTAACCCTAAACCAAACCCAAACCCTAACACTAACACTAACCCTAACACTAAACCTAACCCTAATCCTAACCCTAACCGTAACCCTAACCCTAACCCTAACCCAAACCCTAACCTTAAACCTAACCCTAAACCAAACCCTAACCCTAAATCTAACTCTAACCCAAACCTAATCCTTAACCGTAACCTTAATCCTAACCCTAACCCTAACCGTAACCCAAGCCCTAACCCTAAACTTAACCCTAACCCTATCCCTAACACAAACCAAACCCTAACCCTAAACATAACCCTAAACCTAACCCAAACCCAAACCCTAACCCAAACCCTAAACCTAACCCTAAACCAAACAGTTACCCAACCCTAAACCTAACCCTATCCCAAACCCTAATCCTAACCCTAACCCTAACCCTAACAGAAACTCTAAACCTAACTAGAACCCAAACCGTAACCCTAACCCGAACCCTAACCCTAACCCTAAACCTTAATCTAAAGCAAACCCAAACCCTAACCGGAACCCTACCCCTAATACCAGCCCTAACCCATACCAAACCCTAACTCAACCCCTAACCCTAACACTAACCCAAACCCTAACCCTAACCCTAACACTAACACTAACCCAAAGCAAATCCTAACCATAAACCTAACCCTACACATAACCCAAATCCAAACCCTAACCCTAACCCAAAACCTAACCCTAACCCTAACCCTAACCCTAATCAAAACACGAACCCTAAACATAACCCTAAACCAAACCTTAACCCTAACCTTAAACCTAACCCTAACCCAAACACTAACCCTAAACCTAACACTAAACCTAACCCAAATCCTAACCCTAACCCTAACCAAAACACTAACCCTAACCCTAACCCTGAACCAATCCCTAACCCTAGCGCTAACCCTAACCCTAACACAAACACTAACCCAAACCCTAACTCTAAACCTCACCCAAAACCTAACCCTAACCCAAAACGTAATACTCACCCTAACCCTAACCCTAAACCACAAGCAAACCCTAACACAAACACTAGCCCAAAACATAAAACTAACCCTAATCCTAACCCTAACCCTAACCCTAACTCTAACCCTAACAAAAACCAAACACCTAAACCTACCCCTAACCCTAACCCAAACCGAAACCCTAACCCTAAGCCTAACCCAAAACCTAACTCTAACCCTAATCCTCACCCAAACCCGAAACCTAACCCTAATCCAACCACAAACCCTAACCCTAACCCAAACCAAACCCTAACCCTAACCCTAACCCTAACACTAACCCTAACCCAAAGCAAATCCTAACCATAAACCTAACCCTACACATAACCCAAATCCAAACCCTAACCCTAACCCAAAACCTAACCCTAACCCTAACCCTAACCCTAATCAAAACACGAACCCTAAACATAACCCTAAACCAAACCTTAACCCTAACCTTAAACCTAACCCTAACCCAAACACTAACCCTAAACCTAACACTAAACCTAACCCAAATCCTAACCCTAACCCTAACCAAAACACTAACCCTAACCCTAACCCTGAACCAAACCCTAACCCTAGGCCTAACCCTAACCCTAACACAAACACTAACCCAAACCCTAACTCTAACCCTAACCCAAAACCGAACCCTAACCCAAAACGTAATACTAACCCTAACCCTAACCCTAAACCAAACCCAAACCCTAACACTAACACTAACCCTAAATATAAAACTGACCCTAACCCTAACCCTAAACCAAACGCAAACCCTAACACTAACACTAACCCTAAATATAAAACTAACCCTAATACTAACCCTAACCCTAACCCTAACTCTAACCCTAACAAAAACCAAACACCTAAACCTAACCCTAACCCTAACCCTAACCGAAACCCTAACCCTAAGCCTAACCCAAACCCTAACTGTAAACCTAATCCTCACCCAAACCCGAAACCTAACCCTAATCCAAACACAAACCCTAACCCTATCCCTAACCCAAACCAAACCCTAACCCTAACCCAAACCCAAACACTAACCCGAACCTGAACCCTAACATTAACCCTAACCCAAATCCTAACCCAAACCCTCAACCGAACCCTAACACTACCACTAACCCTAACCCTAAACCAAAGCCAAAACCCTAACCTTAAACCTAACCCAAACACTAACCCTAACCCTAACCCTAATCCTAGTCCAAACCCTAACCATAACCCAAACTCTAACCCTAGACCTAACCCTAACCCTAACACAAACACAAACACAAACCCTAACCCTAACCCTAACCCAAAACCTAACCCTAACACAAAACATAAAACTAAGCCTAACCCTAACCCTAAACCTAAAGCAAAGCCAAACCCTAACACTAACACTAACCCTAACTATAAAACTAACCCTACTCCTAACCCTAACCCTAACTCTAACCCTAACCCTAACAAAAACCCTAACTTTAAAACTAACCGTAAACCAAACCCTAACCCTAACCCTAACCCTAACCCTAACCCCAACCAAAACCCTAACCCTAACCCTAACCTTAACGCTAACCCATACACTAACCGTAACCCTAACCCAAACCCTAAACCTAACCCAAAACCTAACCCTAACCCTAACACTAAACCTAACTCTTTCCCAAACCCTAACCCTAACCCTAAACCTAACCCTAACCGAAACACTAACCCGAACCCTAACCCTAACCCTAACCCAAACCCTAACCCTAAACCAAACCCTAACCCAAACCCTAATGCTAAAACTAAACCTAACCCTAACCATAACCCTAACCCTAACCCTAACGCTAACCCAAACCCTAACCCTAAACCTAACCCAAACCCTAACCCTAACCCTAACCTTAAACATAACCCTAACCCTAACCCTAACCCAAACCAAACCCTAACCCTAAAACTAATACTAACACTATCCCTAACCCAAACCAAACCCTAACCGTCACCCTAACCCTAACCCTAACCCAAACCCAAACTCTAATACTAACCCTAACCATAACCCACACCCTAAGCCTAAACCTAACACTAACACTAACCCTAACCCAAACCAAATCCTAACCCTAACCTTAACCCTACCCCTAACCCAAACCCTAAACCTAACCCTAACCCAAACCCTAACCCTAACCCTAATCCTAACCCTAACCCTAACCCAAACCAAACCGTAACCCTAAACCTAACCCTAACCCTAACCCTAACCCAAACCCTAACCCTAACCCTAATCCTAACCCTAACCCTAACCCTAACCCAAAACCTAACCCTAACCCAAAACCTAAAACTAACCCTCACCCTAACCCTAAACCTAAACCAAATCCAAACCCTAACACTAACACTAACCCTAACCCAAACCAAATCCTAACCCTAACCTTAACCCTACCCCTAACCCAAACCCTAACCCTAACCCTAATCCTAACCCTAACCCTAACCCTAACCCTAACCCTAACCCAAACCAAACCGTAACCCTAAACCTAACCCTAACCCTGACCCTAACCCAATCCCTAACCCTAACTCTAACCCTAACCCAAACCCAAAGCCTAACCCTAAACTTAACCCTAACCCTAACCCAAACACTAAACCTAAACCTAAACCTAACCCTAACCAAAACACGAACCCTAACCATAACCCTAAACCAAAACATAACCCTAACCTTAAACCTAACCATAACCCAAACCCTAACCCTAAACCTAACACTATACCTAACCCAAATCCTAACCCTAAACCTAACCCAAACCAAACCCTAACCGTAACCCTAACCCTAACCCTAACCCTAACCCATACCCAAACCCTAAGACTAACCCTAACCCTAACCCAAAGCCTAACCCTAATCCTAATGCAAACCCTAACCCTAACCCAAACCAAACCCAAACCCTAACCCTAACCCTAATGCAAACCCTAACCCTAACCCTAACCCTAAACCAAACCCTAACCCTAGCCCTAACCCTAACTCTAACACAATCACAAACCCTAACCCTAACCCAAACCCTAACCCAAAACCTAACCCTAACCCAAAATCTAACACTAACCCTAACGCTAACCCTAAACCAAACCCAAACCCTAACACTAACACTAACCCTAACTATAAACCTAACCCTAATCCTAACCCTAACCCTAACCCTAACCAAAACCCTAACCCTAACCCTAAACTTAAACCTAATCCAAACACTAACCCTAATCCTAACCTAACCCTAACCCAAACCCTAAACCTAACCCAAACCCTAACCCTAACCCTAACCCAACCCCTAACCCTAACCCTAACAAAAACCAAACCCTAAACCTAACAATAACCCTAAACCTAACCCAAAACCAAACCCTAACCTAAACCCTAACCTAATCCTAACCCTAACACTAACATTAACCCAAAACAAACCCTAACCATAAACCTAACCCTACAACTAACCCAAACCCAAACCCTAACCTAAACCTAACCCTAACACTAACATTAACCCAAAGCAAACCCTAAACATAAACGTAACCATACACCTCACCCAAAACCAAACCCTAACCTAACCCTAACCCTAACCCTCACCCAAACCCTAACCCTAACCCTAAAGCTAAATCTAACCATAAACCAAAACCTAACCCTAACCCTAAACCTAACCCTAACTCAAACCCAAATCCTAACCCTAACCCTAACCCTAACCCAAACCCTAAACCTTACCCTAACCCTAAATCTAACCCTAACCCAAAGCCTAAGCCTAACCCTGAAACTAACACTAACCCTAACCCAAACCAAACCCTAACCCTAACCCTAATCCAATCAATAACCCTCACCCTAACCCAAACCAAACCCTGACCCACACCCTAACGCTAACCCTAACCCTGACCCTAACATAAAAACACAACCTAACACTAACCCTCACCCAAACCCTAACACTACCCCTAACCCTAACCCTAAACCAAACCCAAACCCTAACCCTAATCATAACCCAAACCCTAACACTAACCCTAACCCTAACCATAAACCAAACCCTAACATTAACACTAACCCTAACCGTAACCCTAAACCTAACCCAAATCCCAACATTAAACCTAACCCAAAACCTAACCCTAACCCTAACCTTAACCCTAACCCTAAACCAAACTCTAACCCTAAACCTAACCCTAACTCAAACCCTAACGATAAATCTACCCTAACCGTAACATAAACCAAAAACCTAACCCTAACCCTAACCCTAACCCAAACCCTAACCCTAACCCAAACCCTAACCCTAAACCTAACCCAAACCCTAACCTTAACACTAAACTTAACCTTAACCCTAACCCTAACCCTAACCCAAACCAAATCCTAAGCCTAACCCTAACCCTAACAATATCCCGAACCCAAACGAAACCCTAACCGTAACCCTAACCCTAAACCAAACCCTAAACCTAACCCTAACACTAACCCAAACCCAAAGCCTAACCCTAAACTTAACCATAACCCTAACCCAAACACTAAATCTAAACCTAAACCTAATCTTAACCAAAACACGAACCCTAACCATAACCCTAACCCAAACCTTAACCCTAACCTTAAACCTAACCATAACCCAAGCCCTAAACCTAAACCTAACACTAGACCTAACCCAAATCCTAATCCTAAATCTAACCCAAACCCTAACCCTAACACTAACCCTAAACCTAACCCTAACAAAACCCTAACCCTAGCCCTAACCCAAACCCTAACACAATCACAAACCCTAAATCTAACCCTAACCCAAAACCTAACACTAACCCTAACGCTAACCCTAAACCAAACCCAAACCCTAACACTAACACTAACCCTAACTATAAACCTAACCCTTATCCTAACCCTAACCCTAACTCTAACCCTAACCCTAACCTAAAACCTAACCTTAAACCTAACCCTAAACCAAACCCTAACCCTAACCCTAACCCTAACCCTAAACCTAAACCTAACCAAAACCCTAACCCTAACCCAAACCCTAAACCTAACCCAAACCCTAACCCTAAACCTAACCCTTTCCCAAACCCTAACCCTAACCCTAAACCTAACCCTTACCCAAACACTAACCCTAACCCTAACCCTAAACCAAACCCTAACCTTAAACCAAACCCTAACCCAAACCCTAACGCTAAACCTAACTCTAACCCTAACATAAACCAAACACCTAAACCTAACCCTAACCCTAAGCCTAAACCTAACCCAAACCCTAACCCTAAGCCTAACCCAAACCCTAACTCTAACCCTAACCCTCACTCAAACCCGAAACCTAACCCTAATCCAAACACAAACCCTAACCCTAACCCTAACCCTAACCCAAACCAAACCCTAACCCTAAGCCATACCCAAACATTAACCCGAACGCGAACCCGAAATCTAACCTTAACCCTAAACAAAATCCTAAACCGAACCCTGACCCGAACCCTAACACTACCACTAACCCTAACCATAAACCAAACCCAAACCCCAACCTCAAACCTAACCCAAACACTAACCCTAACCCTAACCCTAGCCCTAACCCTAACACTAACACAATCACAAACCCTAACCCAAACCTTAACCGAAAACCTAACCCTAACCCAAAACCTAACACTAACCCTAACGCTAACCCTAAACCAAACCCAAACCCTAACACTAACACTAACCCTAACTATAAACCTAACTCTAATCCTAACCCTAACCCAAACCCTAACCTTAAACCTAACCCTAAACCAAACCCTAACCCTAATCCTAACTCTAGCCCAAACCTAATCCTTAACCCTAACCTTAATCCTAAGCCTAACCCTCCCCCTAACCCAACCCCTAAACCTAACCCTAACCCTAACAAAAACCAAACCCTAAACCTAACAATAACTCTAAACCTAACCCAAAACCAAACCCTAACCCAAACCCTAACCTAATCCTAACCCTAACACAAACATTAACCCAAAGCAAACCCTAACTATAAACGTAACCATACACCTCACCCAAAACCAAACCCTAACCTAACCCTAACCCTAACCCTCACCCAAACCCTAAACCTAACCCTAAAGCTAAATCTAACCATAAACCAAAACCTAACCCTAACCCTAAACATAACCCTAACTCAAACCCAAATCCTAACCCTAACCCTAACCCTAACCCAAACCCTAAACCTTACCCTCACCCTAAATCTAACCCTAACCCAAAGCCTAAGCTTAACCCTGAAACTAACACTAACCCTAACACAAACCAAACCCTAACCATAACCCTAATCCAAACAATAAACCTCACCCTAACCCAAACCAAACCCTAACCCAAACCCTAACGCTAAACCTAACCGTAACCCTAACATAAACCCACAACCTAACACTAACCCTCACCCAAACCCTAACACTACCCCTACCCCTAACCCTAAACCAAACCCAAACCCTAACCCTAACCATAACCCAAACCCTAACACTAACCCTAACCCTAACCATAAACCAAACCCTAACATTAACACTAACCGTAACCGTAACCCTAAACCTAACCCAAATCCCAACCCTAAACCTAACCCAAAACCTAACCCTAACGCTAACCTTGACCCTAACCCTAAACCAAACTCTAACCCTAAACCTAACCCTAACTCAAACCCTACCGATAAATCTACCGTCACCGTAACATAAACCAAAAACCTAACCCTAACCCTAACCCTAACCCAAACCCTAACCCTAACCCAAACCCTAACCCTAAACCTAACCCAAACCCTAACCTTAACCCTAACCTTAACCTTAACCATAACCCTAACCCTAACCCAAACCAAATCCTAACCCTAACCCTAACCCTAACAATATCCCTAACCCAAACGAAACCCTAACCGTAACCCTAACCCTAAACCTAATCCTAAACCTAACCCTAACAATAACCCAAAGCCTAACCCTAAACTTAACCATAACCCTAACCCAAACACTAAATCTAAACCTAAACCTAATCCTAACCAAAACACGAACCCTAACCATAACCCTAAACCAAACCTTAAGCCTAACCTTAAACCTAACCCTAACCCAAACCCTAAACCTAAACCTAACACTAGACCTAACCCAAATCCTAATCCTAAATCTAACCCAAACCCTAACCCTAACACTAAACCTAAACCTAACCCTAACAAAACCCTAACCCTAGCCCTAACCCAAACCCTAACACAATCACAAACCCTAACCCTAACCCTAACCCTAACCCAAAATCTAACCCTAACCCAAAACCTAACACTAACCCTAACGCTAACCCTAAACCAAACCCAAACCCTAACACTAACACTAACCCTAACTATAAACCTAACCCTTATCCTAACCCTAACCCTAACTCTAACCCTAACCCTAACCTAAAACCTAACCTTAAACCTAACCCTAAACCAAACCCTAACCCTAACCCTAACCCTAACCCTAAACCTAAACCTAACCAAAACCCTAACCCTAACCCTAATCTTAAACCTAAACCATACACTAACCCTAATCCTAACCTAACCCTAACCCAAACCCTAAACCTAAACCAAACCCTAACCCTAAACCTAACCCTTTCCCAAACCCGAACCCTAACCCTAAACCTAACCCTAACCCAAACATTAACCCTAACCCTAACCCTAAACCTAACCCAAATCCCAACCCTAAACCTAACCCAAAACCTAACCCTAACCCTAACCTTAACCCTAACCCTAAACCAAACTCTAACCCTAAACCTAACCCTAACTCAAACCCTAACGATAAATCTACCCTAACCGTAACATAAACCAAAAACCTAAACCTAACCCTAACCCTAACCCAAACCCTAACCCTAACCCAAACCCTAACCCTAAACCTAACCCAAACCCTAACCTTAACCTTAAACTTAACCTTAACCATAACCATAACCCTAACCCAAACTAAATCCTAACCCTAACCCTAACCCTAACAATATCCCTAACCCAAACGAAACCCTAACCGTAACCCTAACCCTAAACCAAACCCTAAACCTAAACCTAACACTAACCCAAACCCAAAGCCTAACCCTAAACTTAACCGTAACCCTAACCCAAACACTAAAACTAAACCTAAACCTAATCTTAACCAAAACACGAACCCTACCCATAACCCTAAACCAAACCTTAACCCTAACCTTAAACCTAACCCTAACCCACACCCTAAACCTAAACCTAACACTAGACCTAACCCAAATCCTAATCCTAAATCTAACCCAAACCCTAACCCTAACACTAACCCTAAACCTAACCCTAACAAAACCCTAACCCTAGCCCTAACCCAAACCCTAACACAATCACAAACCCTAAATCTAACCCTAACCCAAAACCTAACACTAACCCTAACGCTAACCCTAAACCAAACCCAAACCCTAACACTAACACTAACCCTAACTATAAACCTAACCCTTATCCTAACCCTAACCCTAACTCTAACCCTAACCCTAACCTAAAACCTAAACTTAAACCTAACCCTAAACCAAACCCTAAACCTAACCCTAACCATAACCCAAAACCTAAACCTAACCAAACCCCTAACCCTAACCTAACCTTAAACCTAAACCATACACTAACCCTAATCCTAACCTAACCCTAACCCAAACCCTAAACCTAACCCAAACCCTAACCCTAAACCTAACCCTTTCCCAAACCCTAACCCTAAACCTAAACTTAACCCTAACCCAAACACTAACCCTAACCCTAACCCTAAACCAAACCCTAACCTTAAACCAAACCCTAACCCAAACCCTAACGCTAAACCTAACTCTAACCCTAACATAAACCAAACACCTAAACCTAACCCTAACCCTAAGCCTAAACCTAACCCAAACCCTAACCCTAAGCCTAACCCAAACCCTAACTCTAACCCTAACCCTCACTCAAACCCGAAACCTAACCCTAATCCAAACACAAACCCTAACCCTAACCCTAACCCTAACCCAAACCAAACCCTAACCCTAAGCCATACCCAAACACTAACCCGAACGCGAACCCGAAACCTAACCTTAACCCTAACCCAAATCCTAAACCGAACTCTCACCCGAACCCTAACACTACCACTAACCCTAACCATAAACCAAACCCAAACCCCAACCTCCAACCTAACCCAAACACTAACCCTAACCCTAACGCTAGCCCTAACCCTAACACTAACACAATCACAAACCCTAACCCTAACCTTAACCGAAAACCTAACCCTAACCCAAAACCTAACACTAACCCTAACGCTAACCCTAAACCAAACCCAAACCCTAACACTAACACTAACCCTAACTATAAACCTAACCCTAATCCTAACCCTAACCCTAACCCTAACCAAAACCCTAACCCTAACCCTAAACTTAAACCTAATCCAAACACTAACCCTAATCCTAACCTAACCCTAACCCAAACCCTAAACCTAACAAAAACCCTAACCCTAACCCTAACCCAACCCCTAACCCTAACCCTAACAAAAACCAAGCCCTAAACCTAACAATAACCCTAAACCTAACCCAAAACCAAACCCTAACCTAAACCCTAACCTAATCCTAACCCTAACACTAACATTAACCCAAAACAAACCCTAACCATAAACCTAACCCTACACCTAACCCAAACCCAAACCCTAACCTAAACCTAACCCTAACACTAACATTAACCCAAAGCAAACCCTAACCATAAACGTAACCATACACCTCACCCAAAACCAAATCCTAACCTAACCCTAACCCTAACCCTCACCCAAACCCTAACCCTAACCCTAAAGCTAAATCTAACCATAAACCAAAACCTAACCCTAACCCTAAACCTAACCCTAACTCAAACCCAAATCCTAACCCTAACCCTAACCCTAACCCAAACCCTAAACCTTACCCTAACCCTAAATCTAACCCTAACCCAAAGCCTAAGCCTAACCCTGAAACTAACACTAACCCTAACCCAAACCAAACCCTAACCATAACCCTAATCCAAACAATAAACCTCACCCTAACCCAAACCAAACCCTAACCCAAACCCTAATGCTAAACCTAACCCTAACCCTAACGTAAACCCACAACCTAACACTAACCATCACCCAAACCCTAAAACTACCCCTTACCCTAACCCTAAACCAAACCCAAACCCTAACCCTAATCATAACCCAAACCCTAACACTAACCCTAACCCTAACCATAAACCAAACCCCAACATTAACACTAACCCTAACCGTAACGCTAAACCTAACCCAAATCCCAACATTAAACCTAACCCAAAACCTAACCCTAACCCTAACCTTAACCCTAACCCTAAACCAAACTCTAACCCTAAACCTAACCCTAACTCAAACCCTAACGATAAATCTACCCTAACTGTAACATAAACCAAAAACCTAACCCTAACCCTAACCCTAACCCAAACCCTAACCCTAACCCAAACCCTAACCCTAAACCTAACCCAAACCCTAACCTTAACCCTAACCTTAACCTTAACCATAACCCTAACCCTAACCCAAACCAAATCCTAACCCTAACGCTAACCCTAACAATGTCCCGAACCCAAACGAAACCCTAACCGTAACCCTAACCCTAAACCAAACCCTAAACCTAACCCTAACACTAACCCAAACCCAAAGCCTAACCCTAAACTTAACCGTAACCCTAACCCAAACACTAAATCTAAACCTAAACCTAATCTTAACCAAAACACGAACCCTAACCATAACCCTAAACGAAACCTTAACCCTAACCTTAAACATAACCATAACCCAAACCCTAAACCAAAACCTAATACTAGACCTAACCCAAATCCTAATCCTAAATCTAACCCAAACCCTAACCCTAACACTAACCCTAAACCTAACCCTAACAAAACCCTAACCCTAGCCCTAACCCAAACCCTAACACAATCACAAACCCTAACCATAACCCTAACCCTAACCCAAAATCTAACCCTAACCCAAAACCTAACACTAACCCTAACGCTAACCCTAAACCAAACCCAAACCCTAACACTAACACTAACCCTAACTATAAACCTAACCCTTATCCTAACCCTAACCTTAACTCTAACCCTAACCCTAACCTAAAACCTAACCTTAAACCTAACCCTAAACCAAACCCTAACCCTAACCCTAACCCTAACGCAAAACCTACCCCTAACCCAAAACCTAACACTAACCCTAACGCTAACCCTAAACGAAACCCAAACCCTAACACTAACACTAACCCTAACTATAAACCTAACCCTTATCCTAACCCTAACCTTAACTCTAACCCTAACCCTAACCTAAAACCTAACCTTAAACCTAACCCTAAACCAAACCCTAACCCTAACCCTAACCCTAAACCTAAACCTAACCAAAACCCTAACCCTAACCCTAACTTTAAACCTAAACCATACACTAACCCTAATCCTAACCTAACCCTAAGCCAAAACCTAAACCTAACCCAAACCCTAACCCTAAACCTAACCCTTTCCCAAACCCTAACCCTAACCCTAACCCTAACCCTAACCCAAACACTAACCCTAACCCTAACCCTAAACCTAACCCAAATCCCAACCCTAAACCTAACCCAAAACCTAACCCTAACCCTAACCTTAACCCTAACCCTAAACCCAACTCTAACCCTAAACCTAACCCTAACTCAAACCCTAACGATAAATCTACCCTAACCGTAACATAAACCAAAAACCTAAACCTAACCCTAACCCTAACCCAAACCCTAACCCTAACCCAAACCCTAACCCTAAACCTAACCCAAACCCTAACCTTAACCCTAACCTTAACCTTAACCATAACCCTAACCCTAACCCAAACCAAATCCTAACCCTAACCCTAACCCTAACAATATCCCTAACCCAAACGAAACCCTAACCGTAACCCTAACCCTAAACCAAACCCTAAACCTAACCCTAACACTAACCCAAACCCAAAGCCTAACCCTAAACTTAACCGTAACCCTAACCCCAACACTAAATCTAAACCTAAACCTAATCTTAACCAAAACACGAACCCTAACGCTAACCCTAAACCAAACCCAAACCCTAACACTAACACTAACCCTAACTATAAACCTAACCCTTATCCTAACCCTAACCCTAACTCTAACCCTAACCCTAACCTAAAACCTAACCTTAAACCTAACCCTAAACCAAACCCTAACACTAACCCTAACCCAAACCCAAACCCTAAACTTAACCAAAACCCTAACCCTAACCCTAACCTTAAACCCAAACCATACACTAACCCTAATCCTAACCTAACCCTAACCCAAACCCTAAACCTAACCCAAACCCTAACCCTAAACATAACCCTTTCCCAAACCCTAACCCTAACCCTAAACCTAACCCTAACCCAAACACTAACCCTAACCCTAACCGTAAACCAAACCCTAACCTTAAACCAAACCCTAACCCAAACCCTAACGCTAAACCTAACTCTAACCCTAACATAAGCCAAACACCTAAACCTAACCCTAACCCTAAGCCTAAACCTAACCCAAACCCTAACCCTAAGCCTAACCCAAACCAAACCCTAACCCTAAGCCATACCCAAACACTAACCCCAACGCGAACCCGAAACCTAAACTTAACCCTAACCCAAATCCTAAACCGAACCCTCACCCGAACCCTAACACTACCACTAACCCTAACCATAAAACAAACCCAAACCCCAACCTCCAACCTAACCCAAACACTAACCCTAACCCTAACCCTAGCCCTAACTCTAACACTAACACAATCACAAAGCCTAACCCTAACCTTAACCGAAAACCTAACCCTAACCCAAAACCTAACACTAAACCTAATGCTAACCCTAAACCAAACCCAAACCCTAACACTAACACTAACCCTAACTATAAACCTAACCCTAATCCTAACCCTAACCCTAACCCTAACCAAAACCCTAACGCTAACCCTAAACTTAAACCTAATCCAAACACTAACCCTAATCCTAGCCTAACCCTAACCCAAACCCTAAACCTAACCCAAACCCTAACCCTAACCCTAACCCAAACCCTAACCCTAACCCTAACAAAAACCAAACCCTAAACCTAACAATAACCCTAAACCTAACCCAAAACCAAACCCTAACCTAAACCCTAACCTAATCCTAACCCTAACACTAACAATAACCCAAAACAAACCCTAACCATAAACCTAACCCTACACCTAACCCAAACCCAAACCCTAACCTAAACCTAACCCTAACACTAACATTAACCCAAAGCAAACCCTAACCATAAACATAACCATACACCTCACCCAAAACCAAACCCTAACCTAACCCTAACCCTCTCCCAAACCCTAACCCTAACCCTAAAGCTAAATCTAACCATAAACCAAAACCTAACCCTAACCCTAAACCTAACCCTAACTCAAACCCAAATCCTAACCCTAACCCTAACCCTAACCCAAACCCTAAACCTTACCCTAACCCTAAATCTAACCCTAACCCAAAGCCTAAGCCTAACCCTGAAACTAACACTAACCCTAACCCAAACCAAACCCTAACCATAACCCTAATCCAAACAATAAACCTCACCCTAACCCAAACCAAACCCTAACCCAAACCCTAATGCTAAACCTAACCCTAACCCTAACGTAAACCCACAACCTAACACTAACCATCACCCAAACCCTAAAACTACCCCTAACCCTAACCCTAAACCAAACCCAAACCCTAACCCTAATCATAACCCAAACCCTAACACTAACCCTAACCCTAACCATAAACCAAACCCCAACAATAACACTAACCCTAACCGTAACCCTAAACCTAACCCAAATCCCAACATTAAACCTAACCCAAAACCTAACCCTAACCCTAACCTTAACCCTAACCCTAAACCAAACTCTAACCCTAAACCTAACCCTTACTCAAACCCTAACGATAAATCTACCCTAACTGTAACATAAACCAAAAACCTAACCCTAACCCTAACCCTAACCCAAACCCTAACCCTAACCCAAACCCTAACCCTAAACCTAACCCAAACCCTAACCTTAACCCTAACCTTAACCTTAACCATAACCCTAACCCTAACCCAAACCAAATCCTAACCCTAACGCTAACCCTAACAATGTCCCGAACCCAAACGAAACCCTAACCGTAACCCTAACCCTAAACCAAACCCTAAACCTAACCCTAACACTAACCCAAACCCAAAGCCTAACCCTAAACTTAACCGTAAACCTAACCCAAACACTAAATCTAAACCTAAACCTAATCTTAACCAAAACACGAACCCTAACCATAACCCTAAACGAAACCTTAACCCTAACCTTAAACCTAACCATAACCCAAACCCTAAACCAAAACCTAACACTAGACCTAACCCAAATCCTAATCCTAAATCTAACCCAAACCCTAACCCTAACCCTAACCCTAAACCTAACCCTAACAAAACCCTAACCCTAGCCCTAACCCAAACCCTAACACAATCACAAACCCTAACCCTAACCCTAACCTTAACCCAAAATCTAACCCTAACCCAAAACCTAACACTAACCCTAACGCTAACCCTAAACCAAACCCAAACCCTAACAATAACACTAACCCTAACTATAAACCTAACCCTTATCCTAACCCTAACCTTAACTCTAACCCTAACCCTAACCTAAAACCTAACCTTAAACCTAACCGTAAACCAAATCCTAACCCTAACCCTAACCCTAACCCTAACCCTAAACCTAAACCTAACCAAAACCCTAACCCTAACCTTAAACCTAAACCATACACTAACCCTAATCCTAACCTAACCCTAACCCAAACCCTAAACCTAACCCAAACCCTAACCCTAAACCTAACCCTTTCCCAAACCCTAACCCTAACCCTAAACCTAACCCTAACCCAAACACTAACCCTAACCCTAACCCTAAACCAAACCCTAAACTTAAACCAAAACCTAACCCAAACCCTAACGCTAAACCTAACTCTAACCCTAACATAAACCAAACATCTTAACCTAACCCTAACCCTAAGCCTAAACCTAACCCAAACCCTAACCCTAAGCCTAACCCAAACCCTAACTCTAACCCTAACCCTCACCCAAACCCGAAACCTAACCCTAATCCAAACACAAACCCTAACCCTAACCCTAACCCTATCCCAAACCAAACCCTAACCCTAAGCCATACCCAAACACTAACCCGAACGCGAACCCGAAACCTAACCTTAACCCTAACCCAAATCCTAACCCTAACCCTCACCCGAACCCTAACACTACCACTAACCCTAACCATAAACCAACCCAAACCCCAACCTCAAACCTAACCCAAACACTAACCCTAACCCTAACCCTAGCCCTAACCCTAACCCTAACACAATCACAAACCCTAACCCTAACCCTAACCGAAAATCTAACACTAACCCAAAACCTAACACTAACCCTAAGGCTAACCCTAAACCAAACCCAAACCCTAACACTAACACTAACCCTAACTATAAACCTAACCCTAATCCTAACCCTAACCCTAACCGTAACCAAAACCCTAACCCTAACCCTAAACTTAAACCTAATCCAAACACTAACCCTAATCCTAACCTAACCCTAACCCAAACCCTAAACCTAACCCAAACCCTAACCCTAAACCTAACCATTTCCCAAACCCTAACCCTAACACTAAACCTAACCCTAACCCAAACCCTAACCCTAACCCTAACCTTAACCATAACCCTAACCCTAATCCTAACCCAAACCAAATCCTAACCCTAACCCTAACACTATCCCTAACACAAACCAAACCGTAACCGTAACCCTAACCCTAACCCTAACCCAAACCCAAACCCTAACACTAACCCTAACCCTAACCCTAACCCACACCGTAACCCTAACCCTAACACTTAGCCTAACCCAAACCAAATCCTAAGCCTAACCCTAACACTAACCCTAACCCAAACCCTAACCCTAAACCTAATTCTAACCCTAACCCTAACCCAAACCAAACCCTTACCCTAAACCTAACCCTAACCCAAAGCCAAACCCTTACCCTAACTCTAACCCTAACCCAAACCCAAAGCCTAACCCTAAACTTAACTGTAAATCTAACCGAAACACTAAATCTAACCCTAAACCTAACCCTACCCAAAACATGAACCCTAACCATAACCGTAAACCAAACCTTAACCCTAACCTTAAACCTAACCATAACCCAAACCCTAACCCAAACCTAACACTAAACCTAACCCTAACCCTAACACTAAGCCTAACCCAAACCAAATCCTAAGCCTAACCCTAACACTAACCCTAATCCAAACCCTAACCCTAACACTAACACTAACCCTAACCATAAACCAAACCCAAACCCTAACCTTAAGCCTAACACAAACACTAACCCGAACCATAACCCTAACCCTAATCCAAACCCTAACAGTAACCCAAACCCTAACCCTAAACCTAACCCAAACCTTAACCCTAACCCAAACCCTAACCCTAAACTAAAACCTAACCCAATCCTAATGCTAAACCTAACCCTAACCCTAACCCTAAACCAAACCCAAACATTAACCCTAACTCTAACCCTAACCCAAAACCAAAGCCTAAGCCTAAACTTAACCATAACCCTAAACCAAACCCTAAACTTAACCCTAAACCTAACCGTAACCAAAACAGGAAACCGAACCATAACCCTAAACAAAACCTTAACCCTAATCCTAAACCTAACCATAACCCAAACACTAACCCTAACCCTAACCCTAACCCAAATCCTAACCCCAACCCAAAACCTAATACTAACCCTAACCCTAACCCAAAACCAAACCCAAACCCTAACACTAACACTAACCCTAACTCTAAACCTAACCCTAATCCTAACCATAACCCTAACTCTAATCCTAACCCTGACCCAAACCCTAACCTTAAACCTAACCCTAAACCAAACCTTAACCCTAATCCTAACTCTAGCCCAAACCTAATCCTTAACCCTAAACTTAATCCTAAGCCTAACCCTAACCCTAACCCAACCCCTAACCCTAAACCTATCCGTAACAAAAACCAAACCCTAAACCTAACAATAACTCTAAACCTAACCCAAAACCAAACCCTAACCCAAACCCTAACCTAATCCTAACCCTAACACTAACATTAACCCAAAACAAACCCTAACCATAAACCTAACCCTACACCTAACCCAAACCCAAACCCTAACCTAAACCTAACCCTAACACTAACATTAACCCAAAGCAAACCCTAACCATAAACGTAACCATACACCTCACCCAAAACCAAACCCTAACCTAACCCTAACCCTAACCCTAACCCAAACCCTAAACCTACCCCTAAAGCTAAATCTAACCGTAAACCAAAACCTAACCCTAACCCTAAATCTAACCCTAACTCAAACCCAAATCCTAACCCTAACCTAACACTAACCCAAACCCTAAACCTACCTTAACCCTAAATCTAAACCTAACCCAAAGCCTAAGCCTAACCCTGAAACTAACACTAACCCTAAAACAAACCAAACCCTAACCGTAACCCTAATCCAAACAATAAACCTCACCCTAACCCTAACCCTAACCCTAACCCAAACAAAACCCTAACCGTAACCCTAACCCTAACCCTAACCCTATATCTAACCCTAACCCTAAACCAAACCCAAAGCCTAACCCTAAACTTAACCGTAACCCTAACCCAAACACTAAACCTAACCCTAAACCTAACCATAAACAAAACATGAACCCTAACCATAACCCTAAACCAAACCTTAACCTTAACCTTAAACCTAACCATAACCCAAACCCTAACCCAAACCTAACACTAAACCTAACCCAAAACCTAACCCTAAACCTAACCCAAACTGTAACCCTAACACTAACCCTAACCC
>CM069530.1:1405000-1412500 GCA_035773235.1 Eospalax fontanierii | reverse complement strand
AACCCTAACCCAAGCCCTAACCCTAACCCTAACGCTAACCCTAAACCTAACTCAAACCCAAACCCTAATCCAAACACTAACCCTAACCCTAACCCAAACACTTACCCTAACCATAATCCTAACCCTAACCCAAACCCTAATCCTAACCCTAACCCAAACCCTAACACAAACTCTAACCCTAACCCGAACCCAAAACCTAACCCTAACCCTAACCCTAACCTAAACCTAACACAAATCTAAAACCTAAGCGTAACTCTAACCCTAACACCAGCCCTAACCCAAAACAAACCCTAACTCAACCCCTAACCCTAACCGTAATCCAAACCCTAACCCTAAACCTACCCCTAAAACGAACCCTAACCCAAAGCAAAACCTAACCATAAACCTAACCCTACACCTAACCCTAACCCAAACCCTGACCCTAACACTAAACCTAACCCTAAACCAAACCCAAACCCTAACTCTAACACTAACCCTAACCCTAACCCAAACACTAACCCTAACCCTAACCCGAAATCTAACCCTAACCCAAACTCTAACCCTAACCCTAACTCTAACACTAACCCTAACCCAAACCAAACCCTAACCGTAACGATAACCCAAACACTAACCCTCACCCTAACCCAATCCCTAACTCTAACCCTCACCCTAACCCAAACCCTAACCCTAACCCAAAACCTAACTCTAACCCTCACCCTAACCCAAACCGTAACCCTAACCCTAACTCAAACCCTAACCCTAACCCTAACCCAAACCCTAACACTAAACCTAAACCAAACCCTAACCCTAACCGTAACCCTAAACCTAACCCTAAGCCTAACCCAAACCCTACCCTTAAACCTAACCCTAAACCAAAATCTAACCCTAAACCTAACTCTAACCCAAACCTAATCCTTAACCGTAAACTTAATCCTAACCCTAACCCTAACCCTATCCCAAGACCTAACCATAACCCTAAACCTAACCCTAAACCTAACCCTAACCTTAACCATAACCCTAACCCTAACCCTAACCCAGACCAAACCCTAACCCTAACCCTAACACTAACATTATCCCTAACCCAAACCAAACCCTAAACCAAACCCTAACCCTAACCCTAATCCTAACCGAAACCCTAACCCTAACCTTAAACCTAACCCAACCACTAACCCTAATCCTAACTCTAACCCTAACCCAAAACCTAAACCTAAACCTAAACCAAAACCTAACCCTAACCCTAACCTTAAACCTAGCCAATTCCCAAACCCTAACCCTAACCCTAAACCTAACCCTAACCCAAACACTACCCCTACCCCTAATCCTAACCCTAACCCAAACCCTAACCCTAAACCAAACCCTAAAGCAAACCCTAACGATAAACCTAACCCTAACCCTAACATAAACCAAAAACCTAAACCTGACCATAAACCAAACCCTAACCCTAACCCAAACCCTAACTCTAACCCTAACCCTAACCCGAAACCTAACCCTAACCTAAACCCAAACCCTATCCCTAACCCTAACCCTAACCCTAACCCTAACCCAAACACTAATCCGAACCCGAACTCTAACCCTAACCTTAACCCTACACAAAACCTAACCCTAAACCTCACCCAAACCCTAACACTAACACTAACCCTAATCATAAACCAAACCCAAACCCTAACCTTCAGCCTAACCCAAACACTAACCCGAACCATAACCCTAACCCTAATTCAAACCCTAACAGTATCCCAAACCCTAACCGTAAACCTAACCCAAACCCTAACCCTAACCCAAACCCTAACCCTAAACTAAAACCTAACCCATCCCTAATGCTAACCCTAACCCTAACCCTAACCCTAAAACAAACCCAAACATTAACCCTAACTCTAACCCTAACCCAAAACCAAAGCCTAAGCCTAAACTTAACCGTAACCCTAACCCAAACCCTAAACTTAACCCTAAACCTAACCCTAACCAAAACAGGAAACCTAACCATATCCCTAAACAAAACCTTAACCCTAATCCTAAACCTAACCATAACCCAAACACTAACCCTAACCCTAACCCTAACCCAAATCCTAACCCCAACCCAAAACCTAATACTAACCCTAACCCTAACCCAAAACCAAACCCAAACCCTAACACTAACACTAACCCTAACTCTAAACCTAACCCTAATCCTAACCATAACCCTAACTCTAATCCTAACCCTAACCCAAACCCTTACCTTAAACCTAACCCTAAACCAAACCCTAACCCTAATCTTAACTCTAGCCCAAACCTAATCCTTAACCCTAACCTTAATCCTAAGAATAACCCTAACCCTAACCCAACCCCTAACCCTAACCCTAACCCTAACAAAAACCAAACCCTAAACCTAACAATAACCCTAAACCTAACCCAAAACCAAACCCTAACCCAAACCCTAACCTAATCCTAACCCTAACACTAACATTAACCCAAAACAAACCCTAACCATAAACCTAACCCTACACCTAACCCAAACCCAAACCCTAACCTAAACCTAACCCTAACACTAACATTAACCCAAAGCAAACCCTAACCATAAACGTAACCATACACCTCACCCAAAACCAAACCCGAACCTAACCCTAACCCTAACCCTCACGAAAACCCTAACCCTAACCCTAAAGCTAAATCTAACCATAAACCAAAACCTAACCCTAACCCTAAACCTAACCCTAACTCAAACCCAAATCCTAACCCTAACCCTAACCCTAACCCAAACCCTAAACATTACCCTAACCCTAAATCTAACCCTAACCCAAAGCCTAAGCCTAACCCTGAAACTAACACTAACCCTAACCCAAACCAAACCCTGACCATAACCCTAATCCAAACAATAAACCTCACCCTAACCCAAACCAAACCCTAACCCAAACCCTAACGCTAAACCTAACCCTAAACCTAACATAAACCCACAACCTAACACTAACCATCACCCAAACCCTAACACTACCCCTAACCCTAACCCTAAACCAAACCCAAACCCTAACCCTAACCATAACCTAAACCCTAACACTAACCCTAACCCTAACCATAAATCAAACCCTAACATTTAAGACTAACCCTAACCGTAACCCTAAACCTAACCCAAATCCCAACCCTAAACCTAACCCAAAACCTAACCCTAACCCTCACCTTAACCCTAACCCTAAACCAAACTCTAACCCTAAACCTAACCCTAACTCAAACCCTAACGATAAATCTACCCTAACCGTAACATAAACCAAAAACCTAACCCTAACCCTAACCCTAACCCAAACCCTAACCCTAACCCAAACCCTAACCCTAAACGTAACCCAAACCGTAACCTTAACCCTAACCTTAACCTTAACCATAACCCTAACCCTAACCCAAACCAAACCCTAACCCTAACCCTAACCCTAACAATATCCCTAACCCAAACGAAACCCTAACCTTAACCCTAACCCTAACCCTAAGCCTAAACCTAACCCTAACCCTAACCCAAACACAAAGCCTAACCCTAAACTTAACCGTAACCCTAACCCAAACACTAAATCTAAACCTAAACCTTATTCTAACCAAAACACGAACCCTAACCATAACCCTAAACCAAACCTTAACCCTAACCTTAAACGTAACCATAACCCAAACCCTAAACCTAAACCTAACACTAGACCTAACCCAAATCCTAATCCTAAATCTAACCCAAACCCTAACCCTAACACTAACCCTAAACCTAACCCTAACAAAACCCTAACCCTAGCCCTAACCCTAACCCTAACACAATCACAAACCCTAACCCTAACCCTAACCCTAACCCAAAATCTAACCCTAACCCAAAACCTAACCCTAACCCAAAACCTAACACTAACCCTAACCCTAACCTTAACCCTAACCCAAACCCTAACACTAACACTAACCCTAATTATAAACCTAACCCTTATCCTAACCCTAACCCTAACTCTAACCCTAACCCTAACCTAAAACCTAACCTTAAACCTAACCCTAAACCAAACCCTAACCCTAACCTTAACCCTAACCCAAACCCTAAACCTAACCCAAACCCTAACCCTAACCCTAACCCTAAACCTAACCCTTTCCCAAACCCTAACCCTAACCCTAAACCTAACCCTAACCCAAACACTAACCCTAACCCTAACCCTAAACGAAACCCTAACCTTAAACCAAACCCTAACCCAAACCCTAACGTTAAACCTAACTCTAACCCTAACATAAACCAAACACCTAAACATAACCCTAACCCTAAGCCTAAACCTAACCCAAACCCTAAGCCTAACCCAAACCCTAACTCTAACCCTAACCCTCACCCAAACCCGAAACCTAACCCTAATCCAAACACAAACCCTAACCCTAACCCTAACCCTAACCCAAACCAAACCCTAACACTAAGCCAAACCCAAACACTAACCCCAACGCGAACCCAAACCCTAACATTCACCCTAACCCAAATCCTAACCCTAACCCTCACCCGAACCCCAACACTACCACTAACCCCCACCATAAACCAAACCCAAACCCCAACCTCAAACCTAACCCAAACACTAACCCTAACACTAAACCTAGCCCTAACCCTAACCCTAACGCAATCACAAACCCTAACCCTAACCCTAACTGAAAACCTAACCCTAACCCAAAACCTAACACTAACCCTAACACTAACCCTAAACCAAACCCAAACCCTAACACTAACACTACCCCTAACTATAAACCTAACCCTAATCCTATCCCTAGCCCTAAACCTAACCAAAACCCTAAACCTAACCCTAAACTTAAACCTAATCCAAACACTAACCCTAATCCTAACCTAACCCTAACCCAAACCCTAAACCTAACCCAAACCCTAACCCTAAACCTAACCCTTTCCCAAACCCTAACCCTAACACTAAACCTAACCCTAACCCAGACCCTAACCCTAACCCTAACCTTAACCAGAACCCTAACCCTAATCGTAACCCAAACCAAATCCTAACCCTAACCCTAACACTATCCCTAACACAAACCAAACCGTAACCCTAACCCTAACCCTAACCCAAACCCGAACCCTAACCCAAACCCTAACTCTAAAGCTAACGCTAACCCAAACCCTAACCCTAACCCTGACCCAAACCAAACCGTAACCCTAAACCTAAACCTAACCCTAACCCAAACCCAAACCCTAAACCTAACCCTAACCCTAACCCAAACCCTAACCCTAACCCTAACCCTAACCCAAACTCTAACCTTAACCCTAACACTAACCCTAAACCAAACCCTAACCCTAAACCTAACCCTAACCCTAACCCTAAACCTAAACCTAAACCTAACGCAAACCCAAACCCTAACCGTAACCCTAACCCTAAAACCAGCCCTAACCGAAACCAAACCCTAACCCAAACCCTAACCCTAACCGTAACCCAAACCCTAACCCTTACCCTAAACCTAACCCAAACCCAAACCCTAAGACTAACCTAACCCTAACCCAAACCAAACCCTAAACCTAATCCAAACCCTAACCCTAACCCAAACCCCAACCCTAACACTAACCCTCACCCTAATCCACATCCTAACCCTAACCCTAACCCTATCATTAACCCAAACCCAAACCAAACCCTAACACTAACCCTAACCCCAACCCTAACCCAAACGATAACCCTAATCCTAAACCTAACCCTAACCTTAACCCTACTACTAACCCTAACCCAAACCAAACCCTAACACTAACCCTAACCCTAAAGCAAACCCAAACCCTAACACTAACGCTAATCCTAACCCACACCATAACCCGAACCCTAACCCTAATACTAACCATAACCCAAACCAAACCCTAACACTAACCCTAACCCTAACCCTAACCCTAACCGTAACCCTAAATCTAGCCCTAACCCTAACCCTAACCCGAACCCTAACCCTAAACAAAACCAAACGCTAACCCTAACCCTAACACTAACCCTAACCCAAACCCTAACCCTAAACCTAACCCTAACCCTAACCCGAACTCTAACCCTAATCCAAACCCAAACCCAA
This sequence comes from Eospalax fontanierii, assembly GCA_035773235.1. NCBI lineage: Eukaryota > Metazoa > Chordata > Mammalia > Rodentia > Spalacidae > Eospalax > Eospalax fontanierii. Next base: position 1,406,524 of record CM069530.1, on the reverse strand, counting down.
AGCCTAACCTGAAACTTAACCGTAATCCTAAACCAAACCCTCACCCTAACCCTCACCCTAACCTTAACCCAAAACCTAACCCTAAACCTAACCAAAACCCTAACCCTAAGGCAAACCCAAACACTAAACCTAACCCTAACCCAAACTCTAACCCTAACCGTAACCCTAAACTTAAACTTAACCATAACCTTAACCCAAACCATAACTCTAACCCTAACCCTAACACAAACCCTAACCCTAACCCTAACCCCTAACCCCTAACCCTAATCCTTACCCTAAACCAAACCCAACCCCTAAAACTAAAACTAACCTTAACCCAAACACTATCCCTAACCCTACCCTAACCCTAACCGCCAAATAAACCTAACCCTAAACTTAATCGTAACTCTAACCCAAACCCAAACCCTAACCCTAAAATGAACCCTAACCCTAACCCAAACCCTAACCCTAACCCTAACCCTAACCCTAACCCTAACCCAAACCAAACCCTAACCCTAACCCTAACCCTAACCCAAACCAAAACCCTAACCCTAAACCTAACCCTAACCCTTACCCTAAACCTAAACCAAAACCTAACTCTAACCCTAACCCTAACCCTAAACCAAACCCAAACCCTAACACTAATACTAACCCTAACCCTAATCCTAACCCTAACAGTAACCCTATCCCTAAGCCTAACATAAAACCCTAGCGTTAAACTTAACCCTAAACCAAACCCTAACCCTAAACCTAACTCTAACCCAAACCTAATCCTTAACCGTAACCTTAATCCTAACCCTAACCCTAAGGCTAACCGAAGCCCTAACCCTAACCTTAACCCTAACCCTATCCCTAACACAAACCAAAACCTAACCCTAACCCTAACCATAAACCTAACCCAAACCCAAACCCTAACCCAAACCCTAACCCAAACCCTAACCCAAAAACTAACCCTAACCCTAACCCTAACCCAAACCCTAACCCTAAACCTAACCCTAACCCTAACCCTAACCCAAACCCTAACCCTAACCCTAACCCAAACCCTAACCCTAAACCTAACCCTAACCCAAACCTAATGCTAAACCTAACCCTAACCCTAACCCTAACCCTAACCCTAAACCAAACCCAAACCCTAACACTAACACTAACCCAAATCCTAACCCTAAACCTAACCCTAACAAAACCCTAACCCTAGCCCTAACCCTAACCCTAACACAATCACAAACCGTAACCCTAACCCTAACCCTAACCCTAACCCTAACCCAAAATATAACCCTAACCCAAAACCTAACCCTAACGCAAAACCTAACACTAACCCTAACGCTAACCCTAAACCAAACCCAAACCCTAACACTAACACTAACCCTAACTATAAACCTAACCCTTATCCTAACCCTAACCCTAACTCTAACCCTAACCCTAACCTAAAACCTAACCTTAAACCTAACCCTAAACCAAACCGTAACCCTAAACCTAACCCTAACCCAAACCCTAAACCTAACCCAAACCCTAACCCTAACCCTAACCCTAAACCTAACCCTTTCC
>CM069530.1:1392500-1400000 GCA_035773235.1 Eospalax fontanierii | reverse complement strand
TAACCCTAAACCTAACCCTAACCCAAACCTAATGCTAAACCTAACCCTAACCCTAACCCTAACCCTAACCCTAAACCAAACCCAAACCCTAACACTAACACTAACCCATATCCTAACGCTAAACCTAAACCAAACCGAAATCCTAACCCTAACCCTAACCGTAAACCTAACCCAAACCCAAACCTAACCCTAAACTGAAAACTATCCCGAACCCAAACCCAAACCCTAACACTAACCCTAACCCCAAACCTAACCCTAACCCTAACACTATCCCTAACACAAACCAAACCATAACCGTAACCCTAACCCTAACCCTAACCCAAACCAAACCCTAACCCTAACCCTAATGCTAACCCTAATCCTAACCCAAACCCAAACACTAACCCGAAAACTATCCCTATCCCTAAACCAAAACCTAACCCTAACCCAAACCCGAACCCTAACCCAAACCCTAACTCTAAAGCTAACGCTAACCCAAACCCTAAAACTAACCCTGACCCAAACCCTAAAACTAACTCAAACCCAAACCCAAAACCTATCCCTAAACCGAAACCTAACAGTAACCCTAAACTTAACCCAAACCCTAACCCTAACCCTAACACAAAACCTTACCCTAAACCTAAGCCTAACCCCTAAGCCCTAACCCTAACCCTTTCCCTAAACCAAACCCTAACCCTAACACTAACCTTAACCCAACACTAACCCTAACCAAATCAAACCAAACCCTAATCCTAACCCTAACCCTAACGCTAACCCAAACCAAACCCTAACCCTAAACTGAAACCTAACCCTAACCCAAACCCCAACCCTAACACTAACCCTAACCCTAATCCAAAACCTAACCCTAACCCTAACCGAAACCAAACTGTAACCCTAAACCTAAACCTATCCCTAACCCAAACCCAAACCCTAACCCTAAATCTAACCCTAACCCAAACCCTAAACCTAACCCTAACCCTAACCCTAACCCAAACTCTAACCCTAACCCTAACACTAACCCTAAACCAAACCCTAACCCTAAACATAACCCTAACCCTAACCCTAAACCTAAACCTAAACCTAACGCAAACCCAAACCCTAACCGTAACCCTAACCCTAAAACCAGCCCTAACCCAAACCAAACCCTAACCCAAACCCTAACCCTAACCGTAACCCAAACCCTAACCCTTACTCTAAACCTAACCCACACCCAAACCCTAAAACTAACCCTAACCCTAACACAAACCAAACCCTAACCCTAATCCTAACCCTAACCCTAACCCAAACACTATCCCTAACACTAACCCTCACCCTAACCCACATCCTAACCCTAACCCTAACCCTAACATTAACCCTAACCCAAACCAAACCCTAACACTAACCCTAACCCCAACCCTAACCCAAACGATAACACTAATCCTAAACCTAACCCTAACCCTAACCCTACTACTAACCCTAACCAAAACCAAACCCTAACACTAACCCTAACCCTAAAGCAAACCCAAACTCTAACACTAACGCTAATCCTAACCCACACCATAACCCGAACCCTAACCCTAATACTAACCATAACCCAAACCAACCCTAACACTAACCCTAACCCTAACCCTAACCCTAACCGAAACCCTAAATCTAACCCTAACCCTAACCCAAACCTAACCCTAAACAAAACCAAACGCCAACCCTAACCCTAACACTAACCCTAACCCAAACCCTAACCCTAAACCTAACCCTAACCCTAACCCTAACCCAAACCCTAACCCTCACCCTAACCCAAACCCTAACCCTAAACCTAACCCTAACCCAAACCTAATGCTAAACCTAACCCTAACCCTAACCCTAACCCTAACCCTAAACCAAACCCAAACCCTAACACTAACACTAACCCAAATCCTAACCCTAAACCTAAACCAAACCGAAATCCTAACCCTAACCCTAACCGTAAACCCAACCCAAACCCAAACCCTAACCCTAAACTGAAACCTAACCCGAACCCACACCCCAACCCTAACACTAACCCTAACCGTAAACCTAACCCTAACCCTAACACTATCCCTAACCAAACCAAACCATAACCGTAACCCTAACCCTAACCCTAACCCAAACCAAACCCTAACCCAAACCCTAACTCTAAAGCTAATGCTAACTCAAACCCTAAACCTAACCCTGACCCAAACCCTAAAACTAACCCAAACCCAAACCCAAAACCTATCCCTAAACCGAAACCTAACAGTAACCCTAAACTTAACCCAAACCCTAACCCTAACCCTAACACAAAACCTAACCCTAAACCTAAGCCTAACCCCTAAGCCCTAACCCTAACCCTTTCCCTAAACCAAACCCTAACCCTAACACTAACCTTAACCCAACACTAACCCTAACCAAACCAAACCAAACCCTAACCCTAACCCTAACCCTAACGCTAACCCAAACCCTAACACTAACCCTAACAATAACCCTAAACCAAACCCAAACCCTAACACTAACACTAAAACTAATTCTAACCCTAAACCTAAACTAAACCGAAATCCTAACCCTAGCCCGAACCGTAACCCTATCCCAAACCAAACCCTAACCCTAAACTGAAACCTAACCCTAACCCAAACCCCAACCCTAACACTAACCCTAATCCTAATCCAAAACCTAACCCTAACCCTAACCGAAACCAAACTGTAACCCTAAACCTAAACCTAACCCTAACCCAAACCCAAACCCTAACCCTAACCCTAACCCTAACCCAAACCCTAAACCTAACACTAAACCTAACCCTAACCCAAACCCTAACCCTAACCCTAACCCTAACCCAAACTCTAACCCTAACCCTAACACTAACCCTAAACCAAACCCTAACCCTAAACATAACCCTAACCCTAATCCTAAACCTAAACCTAAACCTAACGCAAACCCAAACCCTAACCGTAACCCTAACCCTAAAACCAGCCCTAACCCAAACCAAACCCTAACCCAAACCCTAACCCTAACCGTAACCCAAACCCTAACCCTTACCCTAAACCTAACGCAAACCCAAACCCTAACACTAACCCTAACCCTAACCCAAAAAAAACCCTAACCCTAATCCTAACCCTAACCCTAACCCAAACCCTAACCCTAACCCTAACTCAAACCCTAACCCTAACCCTAACCCAAACCCTAACACTAAACCTAACCCTAACCCTAACCCTAACCGTAACCCTAACCCTAACCCTAAGCCTAACCCAAACGCTACTCTTAAACCTAACCCTAAACCTAACTCTAACCCAAACCTAATCCTTAACCGTAACCTTAATCCTAACCCTAACCCTAACCCTAACCCAAGCCCTAACCATAACCCTAAACCTAATCCTAAACCTAACCCTAACCTTAACCATAACCCTAACCCTAACCCTAACCCAGACGAAACCCTAACCCTAACCCTAACACTAACATTATCCCTAACCCAAACCAAACCCTAACCATAACCCTAACCCTAACCCTAACCCATACCCAAACCCTAACACTAACTCTAACCCTAACCCACACCCTAACCCTAAACCTAACACTAACACTAACCCTAACCAAACCAAAACCTAACCCTAACTTTTACCCTAACCCTAACCTAAAGGCTAACCCTAATCCTAACCCTAACCCTAACCCTAACCCAAACCAAACCCTAACCCTAACCCTAACCTTAATCCTAACCCTAACCCTAACCCAAACCCTAACCCTAACTCTAACACTAAGCCAAACCCAAAGCCTAACCCTAAACTAAACCGTAACCCTATCCCAAAGCCTAAATCTAACCCTAAACCTAACCCTAAGCAAAACACGAACCCAAACCCTAACCCTAAACCAAACCCTAACCCAAACCCTAACGATAAAACTAACTCTACCCCTAACATAAACCAAAAACCTAACCCTAACCCTAACCCTAACCCTAACCCTAATCCAAACCCTACCTCTAACCCTAACCCTAACCCAAACCCGAAACCTAACCCGAACCCAAATACAAACCCTAATCCTAACCCTAACCCTAACCCTAATCCAAACCAAACCCTAACCCAAACCCAAACACTAACCCTCACCCGAACCGTAACCTTAACCCTAACCCAAAACCTAACCCTAACCCTCACCCTAACCCTAATCCAAACCCTAACCCTAACCCAAACCCTAACCCTAAACCTAAACCTAACCCAAACCCTAATGCTAAACCTAACCCTAACTCTAACCCTAACCCTAACCCAAAACCTAACTCTAAACCTAACCCTAACCCTAAACCAAACCCAAACCCTAACACTAACATTAACCCTAGCACTAAACCTAACCCTAATCCTAACCCTAACGGTAACCCTAACCCTAACCCTAACCCAAACCCTAACCTTAATCTTAACCCTAAACCAATCCCTAACCCTAAACCTAACACTAACCCAAACCTATTCCTTAACCGTAACCTTAATCCTAACCCTAACCCTAAGGCTAACCCAAGCCCTAACCCGAACCTTAACCCTAACCCTATCCCTAACACAAACCAAACCCTAACACTAACCCTAACCATAAACCTAAACCAAACCCAAACCCTAACCCAAACCCTAAACCAAAAACTTACCCTAACCCTAACCCTAACCCAAACCCTAACCTTAAACCTAACCCTAAACCAAACCCTAACCCTAAACCTAACTCTAACCCAAACCTATTCCTTAACCATAACCTTAATCCTAACACTAACCCTAACCCTAACCCAAGCCCTAACCCTACCCTAAACCTCACCCTAAACCTAACCCAAACCCAAACCCTAACCCAAACCCTAACTCTAATCCTAACCCTAACCCTAACCCTAATCCAAACCAAACCCTAACCCTAACCCTAACCCTAACCCTAACACTAAACCAAACCCTAACCCTAACTCTAACACTAACCCAAACCCAAAGCCTAACCCTAAACTAAACTGTAACCCTAACCCAAACCCTAAATCTAACCCTAAACCTAACCCTAACCAAAACACGAACCCAAACCCTAAACCTAAACCAAACCCTAACACACACCTTAACGCTAAACCTTAATCTGAACTTAACATAAACCAAAAACCTAACCCTAACCCTAAAACTAACCCAAACTCTAACCCTAACCCTAACCCAAACCCTAATTTTAACCCTAACCCTAACCCAAACCCGAAACCAAACCCTAACCCAAATACAAACCCTAACCCTAACCCTAACCCTGACCCAAACAAAAACCCTAACCCTAACCCTAACGCTAACCCTAACCCTATCCCAAACCCAAACACTAACGCGAACCCGAACTCTAACCTTCACCCTAACCTAAAACCTAACCCTAACCCTCACCCAAACCCTAACACTACCACTAACCCTAACCCTAAACCAAACCAAAAACCTAAACTTAACCCTAAACCAAACACTAACCCTAACCCTAACCCTAATCCAAACCCTAACCCTAACCCAAACCCTAACCCTAAACCTAACCCTAACCCTAACCCTAACCCAAACCCTAACCCGAACCCTAATCCTAACCCAAACCCTTACCCCAAACCTAAACCTAACACAAACCCTAATGCTAAACCTAACCCTAACCCTAACGCTAACCCTAAACCAAACCCAAACCCTAACACTAACACTAACCCAAATCCTAACCCTAAACCTAAACCAAACCGAAATCCTAACCCTAACCCTAACCCTAACCCAAACCAAAACCCTAACCCTAAACCTAACCCTAACCCTTATCCTAACCCTAACCCAAAACCTAACTCTAACCCTAACCCTAACCCTAAACCAAACCCAAACCCTAACGCTAACACTTACCCAAAACCTAATCCTAACCCTAACCGTAACCCTAACCCTAACCCTAACCCAAACACTAACCTTAAACTTAACCCTAAACCAAACCCTAACCCTAAACCTAACTCTAACCCAAACCTAATCCTTAACCGTAACCTTAATCCTAACCCTAACCCTAAGGCTAACCCAAGCCCTAACCCTAACCTTAACCCTAACCCTATCCCTAACACAAACCAAACCCTAACCCTAACCCTAACCATAAACCTAACCCAAACCCAAACCCTAACCCAAACCCTAACCCAAACCCTAACCCAAAAACTTACCCTAACCCTAACCCTAACCCAAACCCTAACCCTAAACCTAACCCTTTCCCTAACCCTAACCCTAACCGTAATCCAAACCCTAACCCTAAACCTAAACGTAACCCAAACCCTAATGCTAACCCTAACCCTAAACCTAACCTTAACCCTTACCCTATCCCAAAACCTAACTCTAACCCTAACCCTAACCCTAACCAAACCCAAACCCTAACACTAACACTAACCCTAACACTAAACCTAACCCTAACCCTAACCCTAACCGTAACCCTAACCCTAACCCTAAGCCTAACCCAAACCCTACCCTTAAACCTAACCCTAAACCAAACCATAACCCTAAACCTAACTCTAACCCAAACCTAATCCTTTACCGTAACCTTAATCCTAACCCTAACCCTAAGGCTAACCCAAGCCCTAACCCTAAACATAACCCTAACCCTAACCCTAAACCTAAACCTAAACCTAACGCAAACCCAAACCCTAACCGTAACCCTAACCCTAAAACCAGCCCTAACCCAAACCAAACCCTAACCCAAACCCTAACCCTAACCGTAACCCAAACCCTAACCCTTACCCTAAACCTAACCCAAACCCAAACCCTAACACTAACCCTAACCCTAACCCAAACCAAACCCTAACCCTAATCCTAACCCTAACCCTAACGCAAACCCAAACCCTAACACTAACCCTCACCCTAACCCACATCCTAACCCTAACCCTAACCCTAACATTAACCCTAACCCAAACCAAACCCTAACACTAACCCTAACCCCAACTCTAACCCAAAAGATAACCCTAATCCTAAACCTGACCTTAACCCCACCCCTACTACTCCCCCTAATCCAACCCAAACCGTAACACTAACCCTAACCCTAAAGCAACCACAAACCCTAACACTAACGCTAATCCTAACCCACACCATAACCCGAACCCTAACCCTAATACTAACCATATCCCAAACCAAACCCTAACACTAACCCTAACCCTAACCCTAACCCTAACCGAAACCCTAACCCTAACACTAACCCTAACCCTAACCCTAACCCTAACCGAAACACTAAACCTAACCCTAACCCTAACCCTAACCCTAAACAAAACCAAACGCTAACCCTAACCCTAACACTAACCCTAACCCAAACCCTAACCCTAAACCTAACCCTAACCCTAACCCGAACTCTAACCCTAACCCAAACCCAAACCCAAAGCCTAACCTGAAACTTAACCGTAATCCTAAACCAAACCCTCACCCTAACCCTCACCCTAACCTTAACCCAAAACCTAACCCGAAACCTAACCAAAACCCTAACCCTAAGGCAAACCCAAACCCTAAACCTAACCCTAACCCAAACTCTAAACCTAACCGTAACCCTAAACTTAACCTTAACCATAACCTTAACCCAAACCATAACTCTAACCCTAACCCTAACACAAACCCT
>CM069530.1:1380000-1382500 GCA_035773235.1 Eospalax fontanierii | reverse complement strand
ACGAAACCCTAACCCTAACCATAACCCTAAACCTAATGGAAAACCTAACCCTAACCCAAACACTAACCCTAAACCTAACACTAAACCTAACCCAAATCCTAAACCTAACCCTAAACCAAATCCTAACCCTAACCCTCACCATAACCCAAACCCTAACCCTAGCCCTAACCCTAACCCTAACACAAACACAAACACAAACCCTAACCCTAACCCTAACGCAAAACCTAACCCTAACCCAAAACGTAACACGAACCCTAAGGGGTTAGAGACCTAACCTAGCCCTAACCCTAACCCAAACACTAACCCTAATCCTAACCTAACCCTAACCCAAACCTAAACCTAACCCAAACCCTCACCCTAACCCTAACCCTAACCCAAACCCTAACCCTAACCCTAACCCAAACCATAACTCTAACCCTAACCCTAACCCAAACCCGAAACCTAAACCTAATCCAAACACAAACCCTAACCCTAACCCTAACCCAAACCAAACCCTAACCCTAAAAGAAACCCAAACCCTAATCTTAACCATAACCCAAACACTAACCCTAACCCGTACCCTAACCCTAATCCAAACCCTAACGCTAACCCAAACCCTAAACCTAAACCTAACCCTAACCCAAACCCTAACTTAAACCTAACCCTAAACCAAACCCTAACCCTAAACCTAACTGTAACCCAAACCTAATCCTTAATCGTAACCTTAATCCTAACCCTAACCCTAACCGTAACCCAAGCCCTAACCCTAACCTTAACCCTAACCCTATCCCTAACACAAACCAAACCCTAACCCTAACCATAACCCTAAACCTAACGCAAAACCAAACCCTAACCCAAACCCTAACCCTAAATCTAACCCAAACACGTACCCTAACCGGAAACCTAACCATATCCCAAACCCTAATCCTAACCCTAACCCTAACCCTAACACAAACTGTAACCCTAAACCGAACCCAAACCGTAACCCTAACCCTAACCCTAACCCTAACGCTAATCCTAACCCTAAACCTAAACCTAACGCAAACCCAAACCCTAAACGGAACCCTAATCCTAACACCAGTCCTAACCCAAACCAAATCCAAACTCAACCCGTAACCTTAACACTAACCCAAACCCTAACTCTAAACCTCACGCTAACATTAACCCTAACCCAAAGCAAACCCTAACCATAAACCTAACCCTACACCTAACCCAAACCCAAACACTAACCCTAACCCAAACCCTAACCCTAACCCTAAACCTAACCCTAACCAAAACACGAACCCTAAACATAACCCTAAACCAAACCTTAACCCTAAACTTAAACCTAACCCTAACCCAAACCCTAACCCTAAACCTAACCCAAATCCTAAACCTAACCCTAAACCAAACCCTAACCCTAACCCTCATCATAACCCAAACCCTAACCCTAGCCCTAACCCTAACCCTACCACAAACACAAACACAAACCCTAAAGCTAACCCTAAGCCAAAACTTAACCCTAACCCAAAACGTAACACTAACCCTAACCCTAACCCTAACCCTAAACCAAAGCCAAACCCTAACAATAACAGTAACCCTAACTCTAAAACTAACCCTAATCCTAACCCTAACCCTAACCCTAACTCTAACCCTAACCGTAACCCAAACCCTAACCTTAAACCTAACCGTAAACCAAACCCTAAACCTGAATATAACCCTAACCCTAACCCTAACCAAAACCCTAACCCTAACCCTAACCTTAACCCTAACCCATACACTAACCCTAATCCTAACCCTAACCCTAACCCAAACCCTAAACCTAACCCAAAACCTAAACCTAACCCTAACACTAAACCTAACCCTTTCCCAAACCCTAACCCTAACCGTAAACCTAACCCTAACCGAAACACTAACCCTAACCCTAACCCTAACTGTAACCCAAACCCTAACCCTAAACCAAACCCTAACCCAAACCCTAATGCTAAAACTAAACCTAACCCTAACATAAACCAAAAAACGAAACCTAAGTCTAACCCTAACCCTAACACTAACCATAACCCAAACCCTATCCCTAACCCTAACCAAACCCTAAACCTAACCCTAACCATAAACCGAACCCTAACCCTCACCCTAACATTAACCCTAACCCTAAACCTAACCCAAACCCAAACCCTAACCAAACCCTAACCTTAACCCTAACCCTAACCCTAATTCTAACCCTAAACATAAAACTAACGCAAACCCAAACACTAACCGGAACCCTAACCCTAACCCCAGCCCTAACTAAAACCAAACCCTAACCCTAACACTAACACTAACCCTAACCCTAACCCAAACCCAAACACTAACCCGAACCCGAACCCTAAACTTCACCCTAACCCAAAACCTAACCCTAACCCTCACCCAAACCCTAACACTACCATTAACCCTAACCCTAAACCAAACTCAAACCCTAACCTTAACCCTAACCCTAAACCGAAACGTAACCCAAACCCTAATGCTAACCCTAACCCTAACCTAACCCTAACCCTAACCCTAA
>CM069530.1:1367500-1370000 GCA_035773235.1 Eospalax fontanierii | reverse complement strand
CCCTAACCCATACACTAACCCTAATCCTAACCCTAACCCTAACCCAAACCCTAAACCTAACCCAAAACCTAAACCTAACCCTAACACTAAACCTAACCCTTTCCCAAACCCTAACCCTAACCGTAAACCTAACCCTAACCGAAACACTAACCCTAACCCTAACCCTAACTGTAACCCAAACCCTAACCCTAAACCAAACCCTAACCCAAACCCTAATGCTAAAACTAAACCTAACCCTAACATAAACCAAAAAACGAAACCTAAGTCTAACCCTAACCCTAACACTAACCATAACCCAAACCCTATCCCTAACCCTAACCAAACCCTAAACCTAACCCTAACCATAAACCGAACCCTAACCCTCACCCTAACATTAACCCTAACCCTAAACCTAACCCAAACCCAAACCCTAACCAAACCCTAACCTTAACCCTAACCCTAACCCTAATTCTAACCCTAAACATAAACCTAACGCAAACCCAAACACTAACCGGAACCCTAACCCTAACCCCAGCCCTAACTAAAACCAAACCCTAACCCTAACACTAACACTAACCCTAACCCTAACCCAAACCCAAACACTAACCCGAACCCGAACCCTAAACTTCACCCTAACCCAAAACCTAACCCTAACCCTCACCCAAACCCTAACACTACCATTAACCCTAACCCTAAACCAAACTCAAACCCTAACCTTAACCCTAACCCTAAACCGAAACGTAACCCAAACCCTAATGCTAACCCTAACCCTAACCTAACCCTAACCCTAACCCTAACCGAAAACCTAACCCTAACCCTAACCCTAAACCTAACGCAAACCCAAACCCTAACCCAAACCCTAACCCTAACCCTAACCCAAACACTTACCCTAACCATGAAAATAACCCTAACCCAAACCCTAAACCTAACCCTAACCCTAACCCTAACCCAACCCCTAACTCTAAACCTAACCGTAACCCTAACACAAACTCTAACCCTAACCCTAAACCAAACCCTTATCCTAAACCAAACCCTAACGCTAACCCTAAACCTAACCTTAACCCTAACCCTAACCCAAACACTAACCCTAACCCCTAACCCTAACCCTAACACTAACCCTAACCCTTATCATAAACCAAACCCTAATGCTAACCCTAACCCTAACCTTACCCCTATCCGTAACTCAAACACTAACCCTAACCCTACACTGAACCCTAACCCAAAACCTAACCCTAACCCTAACCCTTACCGAAAACCTAACCCTATTCCTTACACTAACCCTAAACCAAACCCTAACCCTAACCCTAACCCTAAACATAATCCTAAACCTAATGCAAGCCGAAACCCTAACTGTAACCCTAACCCTAACACCAGCCCTAACCCAAACCAAACCCGAACCCAAATCTTAACCCTAACCCTAACCCAAATCCTAAACCTAACCCTAACCCTAACACTAACCCAAACCCAAACCAAACCCTAACTCTAACCCTAACCCTAACCCAAACCCAAACCAGAACACTAACCCTAACCCTAACCCACACCCTAACCCTAACCCTAACCCTAATTCAAACCCTAACCCAAACTAAACCCTAACACTAACCCTAACCCTAACCCTAACCAAAACCCTAACCCTAATGCTAACCCTAACCCTAACCCTAACCCAAACTAAACCCTAAACCTAACCCTAACCCTAACCGTAACCCTAACCCAAACCCTAACCCTAAACCTAACCCAAACCCTAACCCAAACCCTAATCTTAACTCAGACCCAAAGCCTAACCCGAAACTTAACCGTAACCCTAAACCAAACCCTCACACTAACTCTAAAACTAACCCTAACCAAAACCCTAAACCTAACCCTAACCTTAAACCAAACTTTAACCCTAACCCTAACCCTAACCCAAACCCTAACCCAAACCGTAACCCTAAGCCAAACCCAAACCCTGAACATAACCCTAACCCAAACCCAAACACTAACCCAAACCCTAAACCTAACCCTATCCATAACATTAACCCAAACCCTCACTCTAACCCTAACCCTAAAAAAACCCTAACCCTAACCCTAACCCTAACCCTAAACCTAACCCTAACCCTAACCTTAACCCTTATACTAAACCAAACCCTAACCCTAAACCTAACCCTAATCCTAACCCAAACCCTAACCCTAACCCTATTCCAAAACCTAACGCTAACCCTAACCCAAACCCTAACTCTAACCCTAACCCTAACCCTAAACCAAACCCAAACCCTAACACTAAAACTAACCCTAGCTCTAAACCTAACCCTAATCCTAACCCTAATCCTAAACCTATCCCTAAGCCTAACACAAACCCTAACCTTAAACTTAAACCTAAACCAAACCCTAACCCTAAACCTAACTCCAACCGAAACCTAATCCTTAAACGTAATCTTTATCCTAACCCTAACCCTAACCCTAACCCAAGCCCTAACCCTAACCCTAACCCAAGCCCTAACCCTAACCCTAACCCTAACCCTAACCCTAACCCGAACCCTAATCCAAA
>CM069530.1:1357500-1362500 GCA_035773235.1 Eospalax fontanierii | reverse complement strand
CTAACACTACACCTAAACCAAACCCAAACCCTAACCCTAAGCCTAACCCTAACCCTAACCCTAACCCTAAATCTAACCCTGACCCAAACCTTAACCCTACGCCAAAACCTAACCCTAAATCAAACCCAAACCCTAAACCTAACCCTAAAACAAACCCTAACCCTAACCCTAACCCTAACCCTAACCCAAACCCTAAACCTAACCCAAAACCTAACCCTAACCTTAACACTAAACCTAACCCTTTCCCAAACCCTAACCCTAACCGTAAACCTAACCCTAACCGAAACACTAACCCTAACCCTAACCCTAACTGTAACCCAAACCCTAACCCTAAACCAAACCCTAACCCAAACCCTAATGCTAAAACTAAACCTAACCCTAACATAAACCAAAAAACTAAACCTAAGTCTAACCCTAACCCGAACACTAACCCTAACCCAAACCCTATCCCTAACCATAACCAAACCCTAACCCTAACCCTAACCATAAACCGAACCCTAACCCTCAGCCTAACATTAACCCTAACCCTAAACCTAACCCAAACCCAAACCCTAACCAAACCCTAACCCTAACCCTAATTCTAACACTAAACATAAACCTAACGCAAACCCAAACACTAACCGGATCCCTAACCCTAACCCCAGCCCTATCTCAAACCAAACCCTAACCCTAACACTAACACTAACCCTAACCCTAACCCAAACCCAAACACTAACCCGAACCCGAACCCTAAACTTCACCCTAACCCAAAACCTAACCCTAACCCTCACCCAAACCCTAACACTACCATTAACCCTAACTCTAAACCAAACTCAAATACTAACCTTACCCTAACCCTAAACCGAAACCTAACCCAAACCCTAATGCTAACCCTAACCCTAACCTCACCCTAACCCTAACCCTAACCCAAAACCTAACCCTACCCCTAACCCTAAACCTAACGCAAACCCAAACCCTAACCCAAACCCTAACCCTAACTCTAACCCAAACACTTACCCTAACCATGAAAATAACCCTAACCCCAAACCCTAAACCTAACCCTAACCCTAAACCTAACCCAACCCCTAACTCTAAACCTAACCGTAACCCTAACACAAACTCTAACCCTAACCCTAAACCAAACCCTTATCCTAAACCAAACCCTAACGCTAACCCTAACCCTAACCTTAACCCTAACCCTAACCCAAACACTAACCCTAACCCCTAACCCTTACCCTAACCCTAACCCTAACCCTAACCCTAACCCTTATCCTAAACCAAACCCTGACGCTAACCCTAACCCTAACCTTAACCCTAACCCTAACTCAAACACTAACCCTAACCCTAAACTGAACCCTAACCCAAAACCTAACCCTAACCCTAACCCTTACCGAAAACCTAACCCTAACCCTAACACTAACCCTAAACCAAACCCTAACCCTAACCCTAACCCTAAACATAATCCTAAACCTAATGCAAACCCAAACCCTAACTGTAACCCTAACCCTAACACCAGCCCTAACCCAAACCAAACCCGAACCCAAATCTTAACCCTAACCCTAACCCAAATCCTAAACCTAACCCTAACCCTAACACTAACCCAAACCCAAACCAAACCCTAACTCTAACCCTAACCCTAACCCAAACCCAAACCCTAACACTAACCCTAACCCTAACCCACACCCTAACCCTAACCCTAACCCTAATTCAAACCCTAACCCAAACTAAACCCTAACACTAACCCTAACCCTAACCCTAACCAAAACCCTAACCCTAATGCTAACCCTAACTCTAACCCTAACCCAAACCAAACCCTAAACCTAACCCTAACCCTAACCGTAACCCTAACCCAACCCCTAACCCTAAACCTAACCCAAACATTAACCCAAACCCTAATCTTAACTCAGACCCAAAGCCTAACCCGAAACTTAACCATAACCCTAAACCAAACCCTCACACTAACTCTAAACCTAACCCTAACCAAAATCCTAAACCTAACCCTAACCTTAAACCAAACCTTAACCCTAACCTTAACCCTAACCCAAACCGTAACCCAAACCGTAACCCTAAGCCAAACCCAAACCCTGAACATAACCCTAACCCAAACCCAAACACTAACCCAAACCCTAAACCTAACCCTATCCATAACATTAACCCAAACCCTCACTCTAACCATAACCCTAACACAAACCCTAACCCTAACCCTAACCCTAACCCTAACCCTAACCTTAACCCTTATACTAAACCAAACCCTAACCCTAAACCTAACCCTAATCCTAACCCAAAACCTAACCCTAACCCTATCCCAAAACCTAACGCTAACACTAACGCAAACCCTAACTCTAACCCTAACCCTAACCCTAAACCAAACCCAAACGCTAACACTAAAACTAACCCTAGCTCTAAACCTAACACTAATCCTAACCCTAATCCTAAACCTATCCCTAAGCCTAACACAAACCCTAACCTTAAACTTAAACCTAAACCAAACCCTAACCCTAAACCTAACTCCAACCGAAACCTAATCCTTAAACGTAACCTTTATCCTAACCATAACCCTAACCCTAACCCAAGCCCTAACCCTAACCCTAACCCAAGCCCTAACCCTAACCCTAACCCTAACCCTAACCCTAACCCTAACCCTAACCCAAAACCTAACCCTAACCCTAACCCTAACTCTAACCCTAATCCTAACCCTAAACCTAAACCTAAGGCAAACCTAAACCCTAACCGTAACTCTAACCGTAACACCAGCCCTAACCCAAAACAAACCCTAACTCAACCGCTAACCCGAACCCTAATCCAAACCCTAACCCTAAACCTAACCCTAACACGAACCCTAATCCAAACCAAACCCTAACCATAAACCTAACACTACACCTAAACCAAACCCAAACCCTAACCCTAAGCCTAACCCTAAACCTAATTCAAACCCTAACCCTAACCCTAACCCTAAATCTAACCCTGACCCAAACCTTAACCCTACCCCAAAACCTAACCCTAAATCAAACCCAAACCCTAACCCTAACCCTAAAACAAACCCTAACCCTAACCCTAAATCTAACCCTAACCCTAACCCTAAACCTAACCCTAACCCTAACTCAAACCCTAATCCTAAACCTAACCCAAACCCAAACCTAACCCTAACCTTAACCCAAACTCTTACCCTAACCATCAAAATAACCCTAACCCAAACCCTAATCCTAAGCCTAACACTAACCCTAACACAAACTCTAACCCTAACCCGAACCCAAAACCTAAGCCAAACCTTAACCCTAACCCTAACCCTAACCCTAACCCTAACCCAAACCCTAACTCTAACCCTCACCCTAACCCAAACCCTAACCCTAACCCTAACCCTAACTCAAACCCTAACCCTAAACCTAACCCTAATCCAAACCCTAACCCCAAACCAAATCCTAACCCTAAACCTAACCCTAAGCATAACCCTAACCCTAAACCAAACCCTAACCCTAACCCTAAACCTAACCCTAACCCTAATCCTTACATTTACCAAAACCCTAACCCTAACCCTTACCCAAACCCTAAACCAAACCCTAACCTTAACCATAACCCTAACCCTAACCCTAACCCAGAGCAAATCCTAACCCTAACCCTACCACTAACACTATCCCTAACCCAAACCAAACCCTAACCGTAACCGTAACCCTAACCCTAACGCATACCCAAACCCTAACACTAACCCTAACCCTAACCCTAACCTACACCCTAATCCTAACACTAACACTAACCCAAACCAAACCAAACACTAACCGTAACCCTAAACCTAACGCTAACCCAAACCCTAACCCTAATCCTAATCCTAACCCTAACCCTAACCCAAACCAAACCCTAACCAACCCTAACCCTAACCCTAAACCTAACCCTAACCCAAACCCTAACCCTAACTCTAACACTAACCCAAACCCAAAGCCTAACCCTAAACTAAACCATAACCCTTACCCAAACCCTAACCCTAACTCTAACACTAACCCTAACTGTAACCCTAACCCTAAACCAAACCCAAATCCTAACCCTAACCCAAACCCTAACCCTAACCTTAATCCAAACTCTAAACCTAAACATAACCCACCCCTAACCCTAACCCTAACCATAACCCTAAACCAAACGCTAATCCAAATCTAACCCTAACCCAAAACCTAACCCTAACCCAAACCCTAACCCTAACCCAAACCCAAAACCTAAATCTAACCCTAACCCAAACCCTAACACTAACCCTAACCCTAACACTAACCCTAAACCTAACCCTAACCATAAACCTAACCCAAACCCTAACACTAACACTAACCCTAACACTAACCCTAAACCTAACCCTAACCCTAAATCTAACCCTAAGCCAAACCCTAAACCTCACCCTAACCCTAACCCTAACCGTAATCCGAACCCATACCCAAACCCTAACACTAACCCTAACACTAATCCACAGCCTAACCCTAAACTTAACACTAACACTAACCCTAACTCAAACCAAACCCTAACCCTAAACCTAACCCTAACCCAAACGCTAAACCTAACCCTAACCTTAACTCAAACCCTAATCCTAAACCTAACCCAAACCCAAACCTAACCCTAACCTTAACCCAAACTCTTACCCTAACCATCAAAATAACCCTAACCCAACCCTAATCCTAACCCTAACACTAACCCTAACACAAACTCTAACCCTAATCCGAACCCAAAACCTAAGCCAAACCCTAACCCTAACCCTAACCCTAAATCTAACCCTAAATCACACCCTAACCCTAACCCAAACCCTAACTCTAACCCTCACGCTAACCCAAACCCTAACCCTAACCATAACCCTAGCTCAAACACTAACCCTAAACATAACCCTAATCCAAACCCTAACCCTAAACCAAAACCTAACCCTAAACCTAACCCAAACCCAAACCCTAACACTAACCCTAACCCTAACCCACACCCTAACCCTAACCCTAACCCTAATTCAAACCCTAACCCAAACTAAACCCTAACACTAACCCTAACCCTAACCCTAACCA
>CM069530.1:1337500-1340000 GCA_035773235.1 Eospalax fontanierii | reverse complement strand
TAACCCTAACATTAACCCTAACCCAAACCAAACCCTAACCCTAACCCTAACCCTAACCCTAACCCAAAGCCTAACTTTAACCCTACCCTTAACCCTAACCCTAACCCTAAGCCTAACCCAAACGCAAACGCAAACTCTAACCCTAACCCAAAACCTAACCCTAACCCAAAACCTAAAACTAACCCTAAACCTAACCCTAAACCAAAACCAAACCCTAACACTAACAGTAACCATAACCCTAACCCTAACCCAAACCCTAACCCTAACCCTAACCCAAACTCTAAATCTAACCCTAACCCTAACCCTAAACCTAACCCTAACCCAAAACGTAACCCTAACCCTCACCCAAACCGTAACACTACCTCTAAACCTAACCCTAAACCAAACCCAAATCCCTAAACTTAACCCTAAGCCAAACACTAACCCTAACCCTAACCCTAACAATAACCCAAACCCTAACCCTAAGCCAAACCCTAACCCTAAACCTAACCCTTACTCTAACCCTAACCCTAAACCAAACCCTAACCCTAAACCTAACCCTAAACCAAACCCTAATGCTAAACCTAACCCTAACCCTAATATAAACCAAAAACCTAACCCTACCCCTAACCCTAACCCTAAACCTAAACAAAACCCAAACCCTAACACTTACACCAACCCTAACTCTGAACCTAACCCTAATCCTAACCCTAACCCTAACCCTAACCCAAATCCTAACCTTAAAACTAATACTAAACCAAACCCTAACCCTAACCCTAACCCTAACTCTAACCCTAACCAAAAACACTTACCCTAACCATAAACCTAACCCTAACCCAAACCCTAATCCTAACCCTAACCCTAACCCTAACAGAAAATCTAACCCTAACCGGAACCCAAAACCTAACCCTAACCCTATCCCTAACCCTAACCTAAACGCTAACCCTAATCCTAACCCTAACCTTAACCCTAACCCAAACCAAACCCTAACCCTAATCCTAACCCTAACCCTAACCCAAACCCTAACCCTAACTCTAACACTAACCCAAACCCAAAGCCTAACCCTAAACTAAACCGTAACCCTAACCCAAAGCCTAAATCTAACCCTAAACCTAACCCTAAGCAAAACACGAACCCAAACCCTAACCCTAAACCAAACCCTAACCAAAACCCTAACGAAAAAACTAACTCTACACCTAACATAAACCAAAAACCTAAAAAAAAACCCTAACCCTAATCCAAACCCTAACTCTAACCCTAACCGTAACCCAAACCCGAAACATAACCCTAAACCAAATACAAACCCTAACGCTAACCCTAACCCTAACCCAAACCAAACCCTAACCCAAACCCAAACACTAACCCGAAACCGAACCCTAACCTTAACCCTAACCCAAAACCTAACCCTAACCCTCACCCAAACCCTAACACTACCACTAACCCTAACCCTAAACCAAACCCAAACCCTAACCTTAACCCTAATCCAAACACTAACCCTAACCCTAACACTAAACCTAATCCAAACACTAACCCTAACCCAAACCCTAACCCTAAACCTAACCCTAACCCTAACCCTAACCCTAACCCTAACCCAAACCCTAACCCTAAACCTAAACCTAATCCAAACCCTAATGATAAACTTGACCCTAAACCTAACCCTAAAACTAACCCAAAACATAACTCTAACCCTAACCCTAACCCTAAACCAAACCCAAACCCTAACATTAACACTAACCCTAACACTAAACCTAACCCTAATCCTAACCCTAACCGTAACCCTAACCCTAACCCTAACCCAAACACTAACCTTAAACTTAACGCTTAACCATACCCTAACCCTAAACCTAACTCTAACCCAAACCTAATCCTTAACCGTAACCTTAATCCTAACCCTAACCCTAAGGCTAACCCAAGCCCTAACCCTAACCTTAACCCTAACCCTATCCCTAACACAAACCAAACCCTAACACTAACCCTAACCATAAACCTAACCCAATCCCAAACCGTAACCCAAACCCTAACCCAAAACCTAACCCAAACACTTACCCTAACCCTAACCCTCACCCAAGCCCTAACCCTAACCCTAAACCTAACCCTAAACCTAACCCAAACCCAAACCCTAACCCAAACCCTAACCTTAATCCTAACCCTAACCCTAACCCTAACCCTAACCCAAACCCTTTCCCTAACCCTAACCCTAACACAAACACAAACCCTAACAATAAAGCTAACCGTAACCCAAAACCTAACCCTAACCCAAAACGTAACAGTAACCCTAACCCTAACCCTAAACCAAACAGAAACCCTAACACTAACACTAACCCTAACTATAAACGTAACCCTAATCCTAACCCTAACCCTAACCCTAACTCTAAACCTAACCCTAACCCAAACGCTAACCTTAAAACTAACCCTAAACCAAACCCTAAACCTAACCCTAACCCTAACGAAAAACCTAACCCGAACCCTAATCTTAAGCCTAACCCATACACTAACCCTAATCCTAACCCTAACCCTAACC
>CM069530.1:1332500-1335000 GCA_035773235.1 Eospalax fontanierii | reverse complement strand
ACCCAAACCATAACTCTAACCCTAACCCTAACACAAACCCTAACCCTAACCCTAACCCCTAACCCCTAACCCTAATCCTTACCCTAAACCAAACCCAACCCCTAACCCTAAAACTAACCTTAACCCAAACACTAACCCTAACCCTACCCTAACCCTAACCCCCAAATAAACCTAACCCTAAACTTAATCCTAACTCTAACCCAAACCCAAACCCTAACCTTAAAATGAACCCTAACCCTAACCCAAACCCTAACCCTAACACTAACCCTAACCCTAAACGTAACCCTAACCCTAACCCTAACCCAAACCTATTCCTTAACCGTAACCTTAATCCTAACCCTAACCCCAAGGCTAACCCAAGCCCTAACCCTAAACTTAACCCTAACCCTATCCCTAACACAAACCAAACCCTAACACTAACCCTAACCATAAACCTAACCCAAACCCAAACCCTAACCCAAACCCTAACCCAAACCCTAACCCAAAAACTTACCCTAACCCTAACCCTAACCCAAACCCTAACCTTAAACCTAACCCTAAACCAAACACTAACCCTAAACCTAACTCTAACCCAAACCTCTTCCTTAACCATAACCTTAATCCTAACCCTAACCCTAACCCTAACCCAAGCCCTAACCCTAACCCTAAACCTAACCCTAAACCTAACCCAAACCCAAACCCTAACCCAAATCCTAACTCTAATCCTAACCCTAACCCTAACCCTAATCCAAACCAAACCCTAACCCTAACCCTAACCCTAACCCTAACCCTAAACCAAACCCTAACCCTAACTCTAACACTAACCCAAACCCAAAGCCTAACCCTAAACTAAACCGTAACCCTAACCCAAACCCTAAATCTAACACTAAACCTAACCCTAACCAAAACACGAACCCAAACCCTAACCCTAAACCAAACCCTAACTCACACCTTAACGCTAAACCTTACTCTGACCTTAACATAAACCAAAAACCTAACCCTAACCCTAAAACTAACCCAAACCCTAACATGAACCCTAACCCAAACCCTAATTCTAACCCTAACCCTAACCCAAACCCGAAACCTAACCCTAACCCAAATACAAACCCTAACCCTAACCCTAACCCTGACCCAAACCAAACCCTAACCCTAACCCTAACGCTAACCCTAACCCTATCCCAAACCCAAACACTAACGCGAACCCAAACTCTAACCTTCACCCTAACCTAAAACCTAACCCTAACCCTCACCCAAACCCTAACACTACCACTAACCCTAACCCTAAACCAAACCCAAACCTAAACTTAACCCTAACCCAAACACTAACCCTAACCCTAACCCTAATCCAAACCCTAACCCTAACCCAAACCCTAACCCTAAACCTAACCCTAACCCTAACCCTAAACCCTAATGCTAAACCTAACCCTAACCCTAACCCTAACCCTAACCCTAACCCTAACCCTAACCCTAAACCAAACCCAAACCCTAACACTAACACTAACCCAAATCCTAACCCTAAACCTAAACCAAACCGAAATCCTAACCCTAACCCTAACCGTATACCTAACCCAAACCCAAACCCTAACCCTAAACTGAAACCTAACCCGAACCCAAACCCCAACCCTAACACTAACCCTAACCCTAAACCTAACCCTAACACTGTCCCTAACACAAACCAAACCATAACCGTAACCCTAACCCTAACCCTAACCCAAACCAAACCCTAACCCTAACCCTAACGCTAACACTAACCCTAACCCAAACCCAAACACTAACCAGAAAACTAACCCTATCCCTAAACCAAAACCTAACCCTAACTCTAACCGTAACCCTAACCCAAACCCGAACCCTAACCCAAACCCTAACTCTAAAGCTAACGCTAACCCAAACCCTAAACCTAACCCTGACCCAAACCCTAAAACTAACCCAAACCCAAACCCAAAACCTATCCCTAAACCGAAACCAACAGTAACCCTAACCTTAACCCAAACCCTAACCCTAACCCTAACACAAAACCTAACCCTAAACCTAAGCCTAACCCCTAAGCCCTAACCCTAACCCTTTCCCTAAACCAAACCCTAACCCTAACACTAACCTTAACCCAACACTAACCCTAACCAAACCAAACCAAACCCTAACCCTAACCCTAAACCTAACGCTAACCCAAACCCTAACGCTAACCCAAAATCTAACCCTAACCCAAACCCTAACCCTAAACCTAAATCTAACCCAAACCCTAATGCTAAACCTAACGCTAACCCAAAACCTAACCCTAACCCAAACCCTAACCCTAAACCTAAATCTAACCCAAACCCTAATGCTAAACCTAACCCTAACCCTAACCCTAACCCTAACCCTAACCCTAACCCAAAACCTAACACTAACCCTAACCCAAACCAAACCGTAACCCTAAACCTAAACCTAACCCTAACCCAAACCCAAACCCTAACCCTACCCATAACCCTAACCCAAACCCTAACCCTAAACAAAACCAAACGCTAACCCTAACCCTAACACTAAC
>CM069530.1:1325000-1330000 GCA_035773235.1 Eospalax fontanierii | reverse complement strand
CCCTAAACCTAACCCAAACCCTAACCCTAACCCAAACGCTAACCCTAAATCTAACCCTAACCCAAACCCTGACCCTAACACTATACCTAACCCTAAACCAAACCCAAACCCTACCTCTAACACTAACCGTAACCCTAACCCAAACCCTAACCCCAACCCTAACTCTAACAGTAACCCTAACCCAAACCAAACCCTAACCGTAACGATAATCCAAACACTAACCCTCACCCTAACCCAAACCCTAACTCTAACCCTCACCCTAACCCAAAGCCTAATCCTAACCCTAACCCTAACCCTAACCCAAAACCTAACTCTAACCCTCACCCTAACCCAAATCCTAACCCTAACCCTAACCCTAAATCTAACCCTAACCCAAACCCTAACCCTAACCCTAACTCTAACAGTAACCCTAACCCAAACCAAACCCTAACCGTAACGATAATCCAAACAGTAACCCTCACCCTAACCCAAACCCTAACTCTAACTCTCACCCTTACCCAAAGCCTAATCCTAACCCTAACCCTAACCCTAACCCTAACCCTAACAGAAAATCTAACCCTAACCGGAACCCAAAACCTAACCCTAACCCTATCCCTAACCCTAACCTAAACGCTAACCCTAATCCTAACCCTAACCTTAACCCTAACCCAAACCAAACCCTAACCCTAATCCTAACCCTAACCCTAACCCAAACCCTAACCCTAACTCTAACACTAACCCAAACCCAAAGCCTAACCCTAAACTAAACCGTAACCCTAACCCAAAGCCTAAATGTAACCCTAAACATAAACCTAAGCAAAAACAAACCCAAACCCTAACCCTAAACCAAACCCTAACCCAAACGCTAATGCTAAAACTAACTCTACCGCTAACATAAACCAAAAACCTAAACCTAACCCTAACCCTAACCCTAATCCAAACCCTAACTCTAACCCTAACCGTAACGCAAACCCGAAACCTAACCCTAACCCAAATACAAACCCTAACCCTAACCCTAACCCTAACCCAAACCAAACCCTAACCCAAACCCAAACACTAACCCGAAACCGAACCCTAAACTTAACCCTAACCCAAAACCTAACCCTAACCCTCACCCAAACCCTAACACTACCACTAACCCTAACCATAAACCAAACCCGAACCCTAACCTTAACCCTAATCCAAACACTAACCCTAACCCTAACACTAACCCTAATCCAAACCCTAACCCTAACCCAAAACCTAACCCTAAACCTAACCCTAACCCTAACCCTAACCCTAACCCTAACCCAAACCCTAACCCTAAACCTAAACCTAATCCAAACCCTAATGATAAACTTAACCCTAACCCTAACCCTAACCCTAACCCAAAACATAACTCTAACCCTAAACCTAACCCTAAACCAAACCCAAACCCTAACACTAACACTAACCCTAACACTAAACCTAATCCTAATCCTAACCCTAATCGGAACCGTAACCCTAACCCTAACCCAAACACTAACCTTAAACTTAACCCTTAACCAAACCCTAACCCTAAACCTAACTCTAACCCAAACCTAATCCTTAACCGTAACCTTAATCCTAACCCTAACCCTAAGGCTAACCCAAGCCCTAACCCTAACCTTAACCCTAACCCTATCCCTAACACAAACCAAACCCTAACACTAACCCTAACCATAAACCTAACCCATACCCAAACCGTAACCCAAACCCTAACCCAAACCCTAACCCAAACACTTACCCTAACCCTAACCCTAACCCAAACCCTAACCTTAAACCTTACCCTAAACCAAACCCTAACCCTAAACCTAACTCTAACCCAAACCTATTCCTTAACCGTAACCTTAATCCTAACCCTAACCCTAACCCAAACCCAAACCCTAACCCAAACCCTAACCCAAACCCTAACCCAAAAACTTACCCTAACCCTAACCCTAACCCTAACCCAAACCCTAACCCAAGCCCTAACCCTAACCCTAAACCTAACCCTAAACCTAACCCAAACCCAAACCCTAACCTTAATCCTAACCCTAACCCTAACCCTAACCCTAACCCCAACCCTAAACCTAACCCTAACCCAAACCCTAACTCTAACCCTAACATTAACCCTAACCCAAACCAAATCCTAACACTAACCCTAACCCTAACCCTAACCCAAAGCCTAACTTTAACCCTACCCTTAACCCTAACCCTAACCCTAAGCCTAACCCAAACGCAAATGCAAACTCTAACCCTAACCCAAAACCTAACCCTAACCCAAAACCTAAAACTAACCCTAAACCTAACCCTAAACCAAAACCAAACCCTAACATTAACAGTAACCCTAACCCTAACCCTAACCCAAACCCTAACCCTAACCCTAACCCAAACTCTAAATCTAACCCTAACCCTAACCCTAAACCTAACCCTAACCCAAAACGTAACCCTAACCCTCACCCAAACCGTAACACTACCTCTAAACCTAACCCTAAATCAAACCCAAATCCCCAAACTTAACCCTAACCCAAACACTCACCCTAACCCTAACCCTAACCCAAACCCTAACCCTAAGCCAAACCCTAACCCTAAACCTAACCCTTACTCTAACCCTAATCCTAAACCAAACCCTAACCCTAAACCAAACCCTAAATCAAACCCTAATGCTAAACGTAACCCTAACCCTAATATAAACCAAAAACCTAACCCTACCCCTAACCCTAACCCTAAACCTAAACAAAACCCAAACCCTAACACTTACACCAACCCTAACTCTGAACCTAACCCTAATCCTAACCCTAACTCTAACCCTAACCCAAATCCTAACCTTAAAACTAATACTAAACCAAACCCTAACCCTAACCCTAACCCTAACTCTAACCCTAACCAAAAACACTTACCCTAACCATAAACCTAACCCTAACCCAAACCTATTCCTTAACCGTAACCTTAATCCTAACCCTAACCCTTAGGCTAACCCAAGCCCTAACCCTAACCTTAACCCTAACCCTATCCCTAACACAAACCAAACCCTAACACTAACCCTAACCATAAACCTAACCCAAACCCAAACCCTAACCCAAACCCTAACCCAAAATCTAACCCAAAAACTTACCCTAAACCTAACCCTAACCCAAACCCTAACCTTAAACCTAACCCTAAACCAAACACTAACCCTAAACCTAACTCTAAACCAAACCTATTCCTTAACCATAACCTTAATCCTAACCCTAACCCTAACCCTAACCCAAGCCCTAACCCTAACCCTAAACCTAACCCTAAACCTAAACCAAACCCAAACCCTAACCCAAACCCTAACTCTAATCCTAACCCTAACCCTAACCCTAATCCAAACCAAACCCTAACCCTAACCCTAACCCTAACCCTAACCCTAACCCTTACCCTAAACCAAACATTAATCCTAACTCTAACACTAACCCAAACCCAAAGTCTAACCCTAAACTAAAACGTAACCCTAACCCCAACCCTAAATCTAACCCTAAACCTAACCCTAACCAAAACACGAACCCAAACCCTAACCCTAAACCAAACCCTAACTCACACCTTAACGCTAAACCTTACTCTGACCTTAACATAAACCAAAAACCTAACCCTAACCCTAA
Source organism: Eospalax fontanierii (assembly GCA_035773235.1). Classification (NCBI taxonomy): domain Eukaryota; kingdom Metazoa; phylum Chordata; class Mammalia; order Rodentia; family Spalacidae; genus Eospalax; species Eospalax fontanierii. The sequence continues at coordinate 1,326,419 of CM069530.1, read as the reverse complement.
AACTAACCCAAACCCTAACCCTAACCTAACCCTAACCTTAAACTTAACCCTAAACCAATCCCTAACCCTAAACCTAACTCTAACCCAAACCTATTCCTTAACCGTAACCTTAATCCTAACCCTAACCCTAAGGATAACCCAAGCCCTAACCCTAAACTTAACCCTAACCCTATCCCTAACACAAACCAAACCCTAACACTAACCTTCACCATAAACCTAACCCAAACCCAAACCCTAACCCAAACCCTAACCCAAACCCTAACCCAAAAACTTACCCTAACTCTAACCCTAACCCAAACCCTAACCTTAAACCTAACCCTAAACCAAACACTAACCCTAAACCTAACTCTAACCCAAACCTATTCCTTAACCATAACCTTAATCCTAACCCTAACCCTAACCCTAACCCAAGCCCTAACCCTAACCCTAAACCTAACCCTAAACCTAACCCAAACCCAAACCCTAACCCAAAACCTAACTCTAATCCTAACCCTAACCCAAACCCTAATCCAAACCAAACCCTAACCCTAACCCTAACCCTAACCCTAACCCTAACCCTAACCCTAAACCTAACCCTAAACCAAACCCTAAGCCTAACTCTAACACTAACCCAAACCCAAAATCTAACCCTAAACTAAACCGTAACCCTAACCCCAACCCTAAATCTAACCCTAAACCTAACCCTAACCAAAACACGAACCCAAACCCTAACCCTAAACCAAACCCTAACTGACACCTTAACGCTAAACCTTACTCTGACCTTAACATAAACCAAAAACCTAACCCTAACCCTAAAACTAACCCAAACCCTAACCCTAACCCTAACCCAAACCCTAATTCTAACCCTAACCCTAACCCAAACCCGAAACCTAACCCTAACCCAAATACAAACCCTAACCGTAACCCTAACCCTGACCCAAACCAAACCCTAACCCTAACCGTAACGCTAACCCTAACCCTATCCCAAACCCAAACACTAACGCGAACCCGAACTCTAACATTCACCCTAACCTAAAACCTAACCCTAACCCTCACCCAAATCCTAACACTACCACTAACCCTAACCCTAAACCAAACCCAAAACCTAAACTTAACCCTAACCCAAACACTAACCCTAACCCTAACCCTAATCCAAACCCTAACCCTAACCCAAACCCTAACCCTAAACCTAACCCTAACCCTAACCCTAACCCAAACCCTAACCCTAACCCTAATCCTAACCCAAACCCAAACCCTAAACCTAAACCTAACACAAACCCTAATGCTAAACCTAACCCTAACCCTAACCCTAACCCTAACCCTAACCCTAACCCTAACCCTAAACCAAACCCAAACCCTAACACTAACACTAACCCAAATCCTAACCCTAAACCTAAACCAAACGGAAATCCTAACCCTAAACCTAACCGTAAACCTAAC
>CM069530.1:1315000-1320000 GCA_035773235.1 Eospalax fontanierii | reverse complement strand
AACTCTAACCCAAACCTATTACTTAACCATAACCTTAATCCTAACCCTAACCCTAACCCTAACCCAAGCCCTAACCCTAACCCTAAACCTAACCCTAAACCTAACCCAAACCCAAACCCTAACCCAAACCCTAACTCTAATCCTAAACCTAACCCTAACCCTAATCCAAACCAAACCCTAACCCTAACCCTAACCCTAACCCTAACCCTAACCCTAACCCTAACCCTAACCCTAACCCTAAACCAAACCCTAACCCTAACTCTAACACTAACCCAAACCCAAAGTCTAACCCTAAACTAAAACGTAACCCTAACCCCAACCCTAAATCTAACCCTAAACCTAACCCTAACCAAAACACGAAACCAAACCGTAACCCTAAACCAAACCCTAACTCACACCTTAACGCTAAACCTTACTCTGACCTTAACATAAACCAAAAACCTAACCCTAACACTAAAACTAACCCAAAACCTAACCCTAACCCTAACCCAAACTCGAAACCTAACCCTAAACCGAATACAAACCCTAACCCTAACCCTAACCCTGACCCAAACCAAACCCTAACCCTAACCCTAATGCTATCCCTAACCCTATCCCAAACCCAAACACTAACGCGAACCCGAACTCTAATCTTCACCCTAACCTAAAACCTAACCCTAACCCTCACCCAAACCCTAACACTACCACTAACCCTAACTCTAAAACAAACCCAAAACCTAAACTTAAACCTAACCCAAACACTAACCCTAACCCTAACCCTGATCCAAACCCTAACCCTAACCCAAACCCTAACCCTAAACCTAACCCTAACCCTAACCCTAAACCAAACCCTAACCCTAACCCTAATCCTAACCCAAACCCTAACCCTAAACCTAAACCTAACACAAACCCTAATGCTAAACCTAACCCTAACCCTAACCCTAACCCTAAACTAAACGCTAACCCTAACCCTAACACTAACCCTAACCCTTACCGTAAACCTAACCCTAACCCTAACCCTAACCCTAAACCAAACCCTAACACTAACCCTAACCCTAACCCTAAACCAAACCCAAACCCTAACACTAACACTAAAACTAATCCTAACCCTAAACCTAAACTAAACCGAAATCCTAACTCTAACCCTAACCGTAACCCTAACCCAAACCCAAACCCTAACCCTAAACTGAAACCTAACCCTAACCCAAACCCCAACCCTAACAGTAACCCTAACCCTAACCCAAAACCTAACACTAAACCTAACCCAAACCAAACCGTAACCCTAAACCTAAACCTAACCCTAACCCAAACCCAAATCCTAACCCTAACCCTAACCCTAACCCAAAGCCTAAAGCTAACACTAAACCTAACCCTAACCCAAACCCTAACCCTAACCCTAACCCTAACCCAAACTCTAACCCTAACCCTAACACTAACCCTAAACTAAACCCTAACCCTAAACATAACCCTAACCCTAACCCTAAACCTAAACCTAAACCTAACGCAAACCCAAACCCTAAACGTAACCCTAACCCTAAAACCAGCCCTAACCCAAACCAAACCCTAACCCAAACCCTAACCCTAACCGTAACCCAAACCCTAACCCTAACCCTAACCCAAACCCTAACCCTAACCCTAATCCTAACCCAAACCCTAACCCTAAACCTAAACCTAAAACAAACCCTAATGCTAAACCTAACCCTAACCCTAACCCTAACCCTAAACCAAACCCAAACCCTAACACTAACACTAACCCAAATCCTAACCCTAAACCTAAACCAAACCGAAATCCTAACCCTAACCCTAACCGTAAACCTAACCCAAACCCACACCCTAACCCTAAACTGAAACCTAACCCGAACCCAAACCCCAACACTAACACTAACCCTAACCCTAAATCTAACCCTAACACTATCCCTAACACAAACCAAACCATAACCGTAACCCTAACCCTAACCCTAACCCAAACCAAACCAAACCCTAACCCTAACCCTAACGCTAACCCTAACCCTAACCCAAACCCAAACACTAACCCAAAAACTAACCCTATCCCTAAACCAAAACCTAACCATAACTCTAACCCTATCCCTAACCCAAAACCGAACCGTAACCCAAACCCTAAACCTAAAGCTAACGCTAACCCAAACCCTAAATCTAACCCTGACCCTAACCCTAAAACTAACCCAAACCCAAACCCAAAACCTATCCCTAAACCGAAACCTAACAGTAACCCTAACCTTAACCCAAACCCTAACCCTAACCCTAACACAAAACCTAACCCTAAACCTAAGCCTAACCCCTAAGCCCTAACCCTAACGTTTCCCTAAACCAAACCCTAACCCTAACACTAACCTTAACCCAACACTAACCCGAACCAAACCAAACCAAACCCTAACCCTAACCCTAAACCTAACGCTAACCCAAACCCTAACGCTAACCCAAACCCTAAACCTAACCCAAAACCTAACCCTAAACCTAAATCTAATCCAAACCCTAATGCTAAACCTAACCCTAACCCTAACCCTAACCCTAAACCAAACCCTAACACTAACCCTAACCCTAACTCTAAACCAAACCCAAACCCTAACACTAACACTAAAACTAATCCTAACCCTAAACCTAAACTAAACCTAAATCCTAACTCTAAACCTAACCGTAACCCTAACCCAAACCCAAACCCTAACCCTAAACTGAAACCTAACCCTAACCCAAACCCAAACCCTAACCCTAAACTGAAACCTAACCCTAACCCTAACCCTAACCCTAAACCTAACCCAAACCAAACCGTAACCCTAAACCTAAACCTAACCCTAACCCAAACCCAAACCCTAACCCTAACCCTAACCCTAACCCAAACCCTAAACCTAACACTAAACCTAACCCTAACCCAAACCATAACCCTAACCCTAACCCTAATCCAAACTCTAACCCTAACCCTAACACTAACCCTAAACCAAACCCTAACCCTAAACATAACCCTAACCCTAACCCTAAACCTAAACCTAAACCTAACGCAAACCCAAACCCTAAACGTAACCCTAACCCTAAAACCAGCCCTAACCCAAACCAAACCCTAACTCAAACCCTAACACTAACCATAACCCAAACCCTAACCCTTACCCTAAACCTAACCCAAACCCAAACCCTAACACTAACCCTAACCCTAACCCAAACCAAACCCTAACCCTAATCCTAACCCTATCCCTAACCCAAACCCAAACCCTAACACTAACCCTCACCCTAACCCACATCCTAACCCTAACCCTAATCCTAACATTAACCCTAACCCAAACCAAACCCTAACACTAACCCTAACCCCAACCCTAACCCAAACGATAACCCTAATCCTAAACCTAACCTAACCCTAACCCTACTACTAACCCTAACCCAAACCAAACCCTAACACTAACCCTAACCCTAAAGCAAACCCAAACCCTAACACTAACGCTAATCCTAACCCACACCATAACCCGAACCCTAACCCTAATACTAACCATAACCCAAACCAAACCCTAACACTAACCCTAACCCTAACCCTAACCCTAACGGAAACCCTAAACCTAACCCTAACCCTAACCCTAACCCTAACCCTACACAAAACCAAACGGTAACCCTAACCCTAACACTAACCCTAACCCTTACCGTAAACCAAACCCTAACCCTAACCTTAACCCTAATCCTAACCCAAAACCTAAACCTAACCCTAACCCTAACACTAACCCAAACCCAAACCAAACCCTAACCCTAACCCTAACCTTAACCTAACCCACACCCAAACACTAACACTAACCCTAACCCTAACCCTAATCCTAACCCAACCCTAATCCAAACCTTACACAAACCAAACCCTAACCCTAACCCTAAACCTAACCCTAACCAAAACCCTAACCCTAATGCTAACCCTAACCCTAACCCTAACCCAAACCAAACCCTAAACCTAACCCTAACCCTAACCCTAACCCTATCCCAAAACCTAACGCTAACCCTAACCCAAACCCTAACTCTAAACCTAACCCGAACCCTAAAGCAAACCCAAAGCCTAACACTAACACTAACCCTAATCCTAACCCAAAACCTAAACTAAAACGAAATCCTATCCCTTACCCTAAACCTAACCCTAACCCAAACCCAAACACTAACCCTAAACTGAACCCTAAACCTAACCCAAACCCCAAACCTAACACTAACCCTAACCCTAAACCTAAACCTAACCCAAAACCTAACCCTAAACCTATCCGAAACCAAACCCTAACCCTAACCCTAAACCTAACCCTAACCCAAACACAAACCCTAACCCTAACCCTAAACCAAACCCTAACCCTAACCCAAACTCTAACCCTAACCCTAACAGTAACCCTAAACCAAACCCTAACCCTAACCCTAAACCTAACCCTAACCCTAAACCTAAACCTGAACCTAACGCAAACCAAAACCCTAACCCTAACCCAAAGCCTAACTTTAACCCTACCCTTAACCCTAATCCTAACCCTAAGCCTAACCCAAACGCAAATGCAAACTCTAACCCTAACCCAAAACCTAACCCTAACCCAAAACCTAAAACTAACCCTAAACCTAACCCTAAACCAAAACCAAACCCTAAAACTAACAGTAACCCTAACCCTAACCCTAACCCAAACCCTAACCCTAACCCTAACCCAAATTCTAAATCTAACCCTAAGCCTAACCCTAAACCTAACCATAACCCAAAACGTAATCCTAACTCTCACCCAAACCGTAACACTACCTCTAAACCTAACCCTAAACCAAACCCAAACCCTAAACTTAACCCTAACCCAAACACTAACCCTAACCCTAAACCTAACCCTAACCCAAACCCTAACCCTAACCCAAACCCTAACCCTAAACCTAACCCTAACTCTAACCCTAACCCTAAACCACACCCTAACCCTAAACCTAACCCTAAACCAAACCCTAACGCTAAACCTAATCCTAACCCTAATATAAACCAAAAACCTAACCCTAACCCTAACCCTAACCCTAAACCTAAACCAAACCCAAAC
>CM069530.1:1297500-1310000 GCA_035773235.1 Eospalax fontanierii | reverse complement strand
CCCTAACCCTAACCCAAACCCTAACCCTAAGCCAAACCCTAACCCTAAACCTAACCCTTACTCTAACCCTAACCCTAAACCAAACCCTAACCCTAAACCTAACCCTAAACCAAACCCTAATGCTAAACCTAACCCTAACCCTAATATAAACCAAAAACCTAACCCTACCCCTAACCCTAACCCTAAACCTAAACAAAACCCAAACCCTAACACTTACACCAACCCTAACTCTGAACCTAACCCTAATGCTAACCCTAACCCTAACCCTAACCCAAATCCTAACCTTAAAACTAATACTAAACCAAACCCTAACCCTAACCCTACCCCTAACTCTAACCCTAACCAAAAACACTTACCCAAACCATAAACCTAACCCTAACCCAAACCCTAATCCTAACCCTAACCCTAACCTTAACAGAAAATCTAACCCTAACCGGAACCCAAAACCTAACCCTAACCCTATCCCTAACCCTAACCTAAACGCTAACCCTAATCCTAACCCTAACCTTAACCCTAACCCAAACCAAACCCTAACCCTAATCCTAACCCTAACCCTAACCCAAACCCTAACCCTAACTCTAACACTAACCCAAACCCAAAGCCTAACCCTAAACTAAACCGTAACCCTAACCCAAAGCCTAAATCTAACCCTAAACCTAACCTAAGCAAAACACGAACCCAAACCCTAACCCTAAACCAAACCCTAACCAAAACCCTAACGAAAAAACTAACTCTACACCTAACATAAACCAAAAACCTAAAAAAAAACCCTAACCCTAATCCAAACCCTAACTCTAACCCTAACCGTAACCCAAACCCGAAACCTAACCCTAAACCAAATACAAACCCTAACGCTAACCCTAACCCTAACCCAAACCAAACCCTAACCCAAACCCAAACACTAACCCGAAACCGAACCCTAACCTTAACCCTAACCCAAAACCAAACCCTAACCCTCACCCAAACCCTAACACTACCACTAACCCTAACCCTAAACCAAACCCAAACCCTAACCTTAACCCTAATCCAAACACTAACCCTAACCCTAACACTAACCCTAATCCAAACACTAACCCTAACCCAAACCCTAACCCTAAACCTAACCCTAACCCTAACCCTAACCCTAACCCTAACCCAAACCCTAACCCTAAACCTAAACCTAATCCAAACCCTAATGATAAACTTGACCCTAAACCTAACCCTAAAACTAACCCAAAACATAACTCTAACCCTAACCCTAACCCTAAACCAAACCCAAACCCTAACATTAACACTAACCCTAACACTAAACCTAACCCTAATCCTAACCCTAACCGTAACCCTAACCCTAACCCTAACCCAAACACTAACCTTAAACTTAACGCTTAACCATACCCTAACCCTAAACCTAACTCTAACCCAAACCTAATCCTTAACCGTAACCTTAATCGTAACCCTAACCCTAAGGCTAACCCAAGCCCTAACCCTAACCTTAACCCTAACCCTATCCCTAACACAAACCAAACCCTAACACTAACCCTAACCATAAACCTAACCCAATCCAAAACCGTAACCCAAACCCTAACCCAAAACCTAACCCAAACACTTACCCTAACCCTAACCCTCACCCAAGCCCTAACCCTAACCCTAAACCTAACCCTAAACCTAACCCAAACCCAAACCCTAACCCAAACCCTAACCTTAATCCTAACCCTAACCCTAACCCTAACCCTAACCCAAACCCTTTCCCTAACCCTAACCCTAACACAAACACAAACCCTAACTCTAAACCTAACCCTAACCCAAACCCTAACCCTAACCCAAAACGTAACAGTAACCCTAACCCTAACCCTAAACCAAACAGAAACACTAACACTAACACTAACCCTAACTATAAACATAACCCTAATCCTAACCCTAACCCTAACCCTAACTCTAAACCTAACCCTAACCCAAACGCTAACCTTAAACCTAACCCTAAACCAAACCCTAAACCTAACCCTAACCCTAACGAAAACCCTAACCCGAACCCTAATCTTAAGCCTAACCCATACACTAACCCTAATCCTAACCCTAACCCTAACCCAAACCCTAAACTTAACCCACATCCTAACCCTAACACTAACCCTAAACCTAAACCTTTCCCAAACCCTAACCCTAACCCTAAACCTGACCCTAACCCAAACACTAACCTTAACCCTAACCCTAAGCCTAACCCAAACCCTACCCTTAAACCTAACCCTAAACCAAACCCTAACTCTAAACCTAACTCTAACCCAAACCTAATCCTTAACCGTAAACTTAATCCTAAACCTAACCCTAACCCTAACCCAAGCCCTAACCCTAACCCTAACCCAAACACTTACCCTAACCATAATCCTAACCCTAACCCAAACCCTAATCCTAACCCTAACCCTAACCCTAACACAAACTCTAACCCTAAACCGAACCCAAAACCTAACCCTAACCCTAACCCTAACCTAAACCTAACGCAAACCTAAACCTAATCGTAACTCTAACCCTAACACCAGCCCTAACCCAAAACAAACCCTAACTCAACCCCTAACCCTAACCCTAATCCAAACCCTAACCCTAAACCTAACCCTAAAACGAACCCTAACCCAAAGCAAAACCTAACCATAAACCTAACCCTACACCTAAACCAAACCCAAACCCTAATCCTAACCCTTACCCTAAACCTAACCCAAACCCTAACCCTAACCCAAACACTAACCCTAAATCTAACCCTAAACCAAACCCTGACCCTAACACTAAACCTAACCCTAAACCAAACCCAAACCCTAACTCTAACACTAACCCTAACCCTAACCCAAACCCAAACCCTAACCCTAACCCTAACCCTAAATCTAACCCTAACCCAAACCCTAACCCTATCCCTAACTCTAACAGTAACCCTAACGCAAACCAAATCCTAACCGTAACGATAACGCAAACACTAACCCCCACCCTAACCCAAACCCTAACTCTAACCCTCACCCTAACTCAAAGCCTAATCCTAACCCTAACCCTAACCCTAACCCAAAACCTAACTCTAACCCTCACCCTAACCCAAACCCTACCCCTAACCCTAACTCAAACCCTAACCCAAACCCTATCCCAAACCCTAACACTAAACCTAACCCTAACCGTAACCCTAACCGTAACCCTAACCCTAACCCTAAGCCTAACCCAAACCCTACCCTTAAACCTAACCCTAAAACAAAACCTAACCCTAAACCTAACTCTAACCCAAACCTAATCCTTAACCGTAACCTTAATCCTAACCCTAACCCTAACCCTAACCCAAGCCCTAACCATAACCCTAAACCTAATCCTAAACCTAACCCTAACCTTAACCCTAACCCTAACCCTAACCCTAACCCAGATCAAACCCTAACCCTAACCCTAACACTAACATTGTCCCTAACCCAAACCAAACCCTAACCATAACCCTAACCCTAACCCTAACCCATACCCAAACCCTAACACTAACCCTAACCCTAATCACACCCTAACCCTATCCCTAACACTAACACTAACCCTAATCAAACCAAACCCTAACCCTAACTTTTACCCTAACCCTAACCTAAACGCTAAACCTAATCCTAACCCTAACCCTAACCCTAACCCAAACCAAACCCTAACCCTAACCCTAACCTTAATGCTAACCCTATCCCTAACCCAAACCCTAACCCTAACTCTAACACTAAGCCAAACCCAAAGCCTAACCCTAAACTAAACAGTAACCCTACCCCAAAGCCTAAATCTAACCCTAAACCTAACCCTAAGCAAAACACGAACCCAAACCCTAACCCTAAACCAAACCCTAACCCAAACCCTAACGATAAAACTAACTCTACCCCTAACATAAACCATAAACATAACCCTAACCCTAACCCTAACCCTAACCCTAACCCTAATCCAAACCCTAACTCTAACCCTAACCGTAACCCAAACCCGAAACCTAACCCTAACCCAAATACAAACCCTAACCCTAACCCTAACCCTAACCCTAACCCAAACCAAACCCTAACCCAAACCCAAACACTAACCCTCACCCGAACCCTAACCATAACCCTAACCCAAAACCTAACCCTAACCCTCACCCAAACCCTAGCACTACAACTAACCCTAACCCGAAACCAAACCCAAACCCTAACCTTAACCCTAATCCAAACACTAACACTAACCCTAACCCTAACCCTAATCCAAACCCTAACCCTAACCCAAACCCTAACCCTAAACCTAACCCTAACACTAAACCTAACCCTAACCCTAACCCAAACCCTAACCCGAAACCTAAACCTAACCCAAACCCTAATGCTAAATCTAACCCTAACCCTAACCCTAACCCAAAACCTAACTCTAAACCTAAACCTAACCCTAAACCAAACCCAAACCCTAACACTAACACTAACCCTAGCACTAAACCTAACCCTAATCCTAACCCTAACCGTAACCCTAACCCTAACCCTAACCCAAACCCTAACCTTAAACTTAACCCTAACCCTAAACCTAACCCTAACCCTAACCCAAATCCTAACCCTAACCCTAAACCTAACCCTAACCATAACCTTAACCCAAACCATAACTCTAACCCTAACCCTAACACAAACCCTAACCCTAACCCTAACCCCTAACCCCTAACCCTAATCCTTACCCTAAACCAAACCCAACCCCTAACCCTAAAACTAACCTTAACCCAAACACTAACCCTAACCCTACCCTAACCCTAACCCCCAAATAAACCTAACCCTAAACTTAATCCTAACTCTAACCCAAACCCAAACCCTAACCTTAAAATGAACCCTAACCCTAACCCAAACCCTAACCCTAACACTAACCCTAACCCTAAACGTAACCCTAACCCTAACCCTAACCCAAACCTATTCCTTAACCGTAACCTTAATCCTAACCCTAACCCCAAGGCTAACCCAAGCCCTAACCCTAAACTTAACCCTAACCCTATCCCTAACACAAACCAAACCCTAACACTAACCCTAACCATAAACCTAACCCAAACCCAAACCCTAACCCAAACCCTAACCCAAACCCTAACCCAAAAACTTACCCTAACCCTAACCCTAACCCAAAGCGTAACCTTAAACCTAACCCTAAACCAAACACTAACCCTAAACCTAACTCTAACCCAAACATCTTCCTTAACCATAACCTTAATCCTAACCCTAACCCTAACCCTAACCCAAGCCCTAACCCTAACCCTAAACCTAACCCTAAACCTAACCCAAACCCAAACCCTAACCCAAATCCTAACTCTAATCCTAACCCTAACCCTAACCCTAATCCAAACCAAACCCTAACCCTAACCCTAACCCTAACCCTAACCCTAAACCAAACCCTAACCCTAACTCTAACACTAACCCAAACCCAAAGCCTAACCCTAAACTAAACCGTAACCCAAACCCAAACCCTAAATCTAACACTAAACCTAACCCTAACCAAAACACGAACCCAAACCCTAACCCTAAACCAAACCCTAACTCACACCTTAACGCTAAACCTTACTCTGACCTTAACATAAACCAAAAACCTAACCCTAACCCTAAAACTAACCCAAACCCTAACCCTAACCCTAACCCAAACCCTAATTCTAACCCTAACCCTAACCCAAACCCGAAACCAAACCCTAACCCAAATACAAACCCTAACCCTAACCCTAACCCTGACCCAAACCAAACCCTAACCCTAACCCTAACGCTAACCCTAACCCTATCCCAAACCCAAACACTAACGCGAACCCAAACTCTAACCTTCACCCTAACCTAAAACCTAACCCTAACCCTCACCCAAACCCTAACACTACCACTAACCCTAACCCTAAACCAAACCCAAACCTAAACTTAACCCTAACCCAAACACTAACCCTAACCCTAACCTTAATCCAACCCCTAACCCTAACCCAAACCCTAACCCTAACCCTAACCCTAACCCTAATCCTAACGCAAACCAAACCCAAACGCTAACACTAACACTAACCCAAATCCTAACCCTAAACCTAAACCAAACCGAAATCCTAACCCTAACCCTAACCGTAAACCTAACCCAAACCCAAACCCTAACCCTAAACTGAAACCTAACCCGAACCCAAACCCCAACCCTAACACTAACCCTAACCCTAAACCTAACCCTAACACTGTCCCTAACACAAACCAAACCATAACCGTAACCCTAACCCTAACCCTAACCCAAACCAAACCCTAACCCTAACCCTAACGCTAACCCTAACCCTAACCCAAACCCAAACACTAACCAGAAAACTAACCCTATCCCTAAACCAAAACCTAACCCTAACTCTAACCGTAACCCTAACCCAAACCCGAACCCTAACCCAAACCCTAACTCTAAAGCTAACGCTAACACAAACCCTAAACCTAACCCTGACCCAAACCCTAAAACTAACCCAAACCCAAACCCAAAACCTATCCCTAAACCGAAACCAACAGTAACCCTAACCTTAACCCAAACCCTAACCCTAACCCTAACACAAAACCTAACCCTAAACCTAAGCCTAACCCCTAAGCCCTAACCCTAACCCTTTCCCTAAACCAAACCCTAACCCTAACACTAACCTTAACCCAACACTAACCCTAACCAAACCAAACCAAACACTAACCCTAACCCTAAACCTAACGCTAACCCAAACCCTAACGCTAACCCAAAACCTAACCCTAACCCAAACCCTAACCCTAAACCTAAATCTAACCCAAACCCTAATGCTAAACCTAACGCTAACCCAAAACCTAACCCTAACCCAAACCCTAACCCTAAACCTAAATCTAACCCAAACCCTAATGCTAAACCTAACCCTAACCCTAACCCTAACCCTAACCCTAACCCTAACCCTAACCCAAAACCTAACACTAACCCTAACCCAAACCAAACCGTAACCCTAAACCTAAACCTAACCCTAACCCAAACCCAAACCCTAACCCTAACCATAACCCTAACCCAAACCCTAACCCTAAACAAAACCAAACGCTAACCCTAACCCTAACACTAACCCTAACCCAAACCCTAACCCTAAACCTAACCCTAACCCTAAACCTAACCTTAACCCTTACCCAAACCCAAACCCAAAGCCTAACCCGAAACTTAACCGTAATCCTAAACCAAACCCTCACCCTAACCCTCACCCTAACCTTAACCCAAAACCTAACCCTAAACCTAACCAAAACCCTAACCCTAAGGCAAACCCAAACCCTAAACCTAACCCTAACCCAAACTCAAACCCTAACAGTAACCCTAAACTTAACCTTAACCATAACCTTAACCCAAACCATAACTCTAACCCTAACCCTAACACAAACCCTAACCCTAACCCTAACCCCTAACCCCTAACCCTAATCCTTACCCTAAACCAAACCCAACCCCTAACCCTAAAACTAACCTTAACCCAAACACTAACCCTAACCCTAACCTAACCCTAACCCCCAAATAAACCTAACCCTAAACTTAATCCTAACTCTAACCCAAACCCAAACCCTAACCCTAAAATGAACCCTAACCCTAACCCAAACCCTAACCCTAACACTAACCTTAACCCTAAACGTAACCCTAACCCTAACCCTAACCCAAACGAAACCCTAACCCTAACCCTAACCCTAACCCAAACCAAAACCCTAACCCTAAAGCTAACCCTAACCCTTACCCTAACCCTAACCCAAAACCTAACTCTAACCCTAACCCTAACCCTAAACCAAACCCAAAACCTAACACTAATACTAACCCTAACCCTAATCCTAACCCTAACCGTAACCCTAACCCTAATCCTAACCCAAACCCTAACCTTAAACTTAACCCTAAACCAAACCCTAACCCTAAACCTAACTCTAACACAAACCTAATCCTTAACCGTAACCTTAATCCTAACCCTAACCCTAAGGCTAACCAAAGCCCTAACCCTAACCTTAACCCTAACCCTATCCCTAACACAAACCAAAACCTAAACCTAACCCTAACCATAAACCTAACCCAAACCCAAACCCTAACCCAAACCCTAACCCAAACCCTAAGCCAAAAACTTACCCTAACCCTAACCCTAACCCAAACCCTAACCCTAAACCTAACCCTAACCCTAACCCTAACCCAAACCCTAACCCTAACCCAAACCCTAACCCTAAACCTAACCCTAACCCAAACCCTAATGCTAAACCTAACCCTAACCCTAACCCTAACCCTAACCCTAACCCTAACCCTAAACCAAACCCAAACTCTAACACTAACACTAACCCAAATCCAAACCCTAAACCTAAACCAAACCGAAATCCTAACCCTAACCCTAACCCAAGCCCTAACCCGAATCCTAAACCTAACCCTAAACCTAACCCAAACCCAAACCCTAACCAAAACACTAACCCTAACCCTAACCCAAACAATTACCCTAACCATAATCCTAACCCTAACCCAAACCCTAATCCTAACCCTAACCCTAAACCTAACAAAAACTCTAACCCTAACCTGAACCCAAAACCTAACCCTAACCCTAACCCTAACCTAAACCTAAAGCAAACTTAAACCCTAACCATAAACCTAACGCAAACCCTAACCGTAACCCTAACCCTAACACGAACCCTAACCCTAAGCCTAAACCTAACTCTAGCCAAAACACGAACGCTAAACATAACCCAAAACCAAACCTTAACCCTAACCTTAAACCTAACCCTAACCCAAACACTAACACTAAACCTAACACAAAACCTAAACCAAATCCTAACCCTAACCCTAACCCAAACCCTAACCCTAACCCTAACCCTAACCCAAACCCAAACCCTTTCCATAACCCTAATCCTAACACAAACACAAACCCTAACTCTAAACCTAACCGTAACCCAAAACCTAACCCTAACCCAAAACGTAACAGTAACCCTTACCCTAACCCTAAACCAAACAGAAACCCTAACACTAACACTAAGCCTAACTATAAACCTAACCCTAATCCTAACCCTAACCCTAACCCTAACTCTAAACCTAACCCTAACCCAAACGCTAACCTTAAACCTAACCCTAAACCAAACCCTAACCCTAACCCTAACCCTAACCCTAACGAAAACCCTATCCCGAACCCTAATTTAAGCCTAACCCATACACTAACCCTAATCCTAACCCTAACCCTAACCCAAACCCTAAACTTAACCCAAATCCTAACCCTAACACTAACCCTAAACCTAACCCTTTCCCAAACCCTAACCCTAACCCTAAACCTGACCCTAACCCAAACACTAACCTTAACCCTAACCCTAAGCCTAACCCAAACCCTACCCTTAAACCTAACCCTAAACCAAACCCTAACTCTAAACCTAACTCTAACCCAAACCTAATCCTTAACCGTAAACATAATCCTAAACCTAACCCTAACCCTAACCCAAGCCCTAACCCTAACCCTAACCCAAACACTTACCCTAACCCTAACCCTAAACCTAACCCTAACCGTAAACTTAATCCTAACCCTAACCCTAACCCTATCCCAAGCCCTAACCCTAACCCTAACCCAAACACTTACCCTAACCATAATCCTAACTCTAACCCAAACCCTAATCCTAACCCTAACACTAACCCTAACACAAACTCTAACCCTCAACCGAACCCAAAACCTAACCCTAACCCTAAACCTAACCTAAACCTATCGCAAACCTAAACCCTAACCGTAACTCTAACCCTAACACCAGCCCTAACCCAAAACAAACCCTAACTCAACCCCTAACCCTAACCCTAATCCAAACCCTAACCCTAAACCTAACCCTAAAACGAACCCTAACCCAAAGCAAAACCTAAACATAAACCTAACCCTACACCTAAACCAAACCAAAACGCTAACACTAACCCTTACCCTAAACCTAACCCAAACCCTAACCCTAACCCAAACGCTAACCCTAAATCTAACCCTAACCCAAACCCTGACCCTAACACTATACCTAACCCTAAACCAAACCCAAACCCTACCTCTAACAGTAACCGTAACCCTAACCCAAACCCTAACCCTAACCCTAACCCTAAATCTAACCCTAACCCAAACCCTAACCCTAACCCTAACTCTAACAGTAACCCTAACCCAAACCAAACCCTAACCGTAACGATAATCCAAACACTAACCCTCACCCTAACCCAAACCCTAACTCTAACCCTCACCCTAACCCAAAGCCTAATCCTAACCCTAACCCTAACCCTAACCCAAAACCTAACTCAAACCCTCACCCTAACCCAAATCCTAACCCTAACCCTAACCCTAAATCTATCCCTTTCCCACACCCTTACCCTAACCCTAACTCCAACAGTAATCCTAGCCCAAACCAAACCCTAACCGTAACGATAATCCAAACAGTAAGCCTCACCCTAACCCAAACCCTAACTCTAACCCTCACCCTTACCCAAAGCCTAATCCTAACCCTAACCCTAACCCTAACCCTAACCCTAACAGAAAATCTAACCCTAACCGGAACCCAAAACCTAACCCTAACCCTATCCCTAACCCTAACCTAAACGCTAACCCTAATCCTAACCCTAACCTTAACCCTAACCCAAACCAAACCCTAACCCTAATCCTAACCCTAACCCTAACCCAAACCCTAACCCTAACTCTAACACTAACCCAAACCCAAAGCCTAACCCTAAACTAAACCGTAACCCTAACCCAAAGCCTAAATGTAACCCTAAACATAACCCTAAGCAAAAACAAACCCAAACCCTAACCCTAAACCAAACCCTAACCCAAACGCTAATGCTAAAACTAACTCTACCCCTAACATAAACCAAAAACCTAAACCTAACCCTAACCCTAACCCTAATCCAAACCCTAACTCTAACCCTAACCGTAACCCAAACCCGAAACCTAAACCTAACCCAAATACAAACCCTAACCCTAACCCTAACCCTAACCCAAACCAAACCCTAACCCAAACCCAAACACTAACCCGAAACCGAACCCTAACCTTAACCCTAACCCAAAACCTAACCCTAACCCTCACCCAAACCCTAACACTACCACTAACCCTAACCATAAACCAAACCCGAACCCTAACCTTAACCCTAATCCAAACACTAACCCTAACCCTAACACTAACCCTAATCCAAACCCTAACCCTAACCCAAAACCTAACCCTAAACCTAACCCTAACCCTAACCCTAACCCTCACTCAAACCCTAACACTACCACTAACCCTAACCATAAACCAAACCCGAACCCTAACCTTAACCCTAATCCAAACACTAACCCTAACCCTAACCCTAACCCTAAACCAAACCCAAACCCTAACCCAAACCCTAACCCAAACACTTACCCTAACCCTAACCCTAACCCAAACCCTAACCTTAAACCTAACCCTAAACCAAACCCTAACCCTAAACCTAACTCTAACCCAAACCTATTCCTTAACCGTAACCTTAATCCTAAACCTAACCCTAACCCTAACCGAAGCCCTAACCCTAACCCTAAACCTAACCCTAAACCTAACCCAAACCCAAACCCTAATCCAAACCCTAACCTTAATCCTAACCCTAACCCTAACCCTAACCAAACCAAACCCTAACCCTAACCCTAACCCTAGCCCCAGCGCTAAAGCTAACCCTAACCCAAACCCTAACTCTAGCCCTAACATTAACCCTAACGCAAACCAAATCCTAACACTAACGCTAAGGCTAACCCTAAACCAAAGCCTAACTTTAACCCTACCCTTAACCCTAACCCTAACCCTAAGCCTAACCCAAACGCAAATGCAAACTCTAACCCTAACCCAAAACCTAACCCTAACCCAAAACCTAAAACTAACCCTAAACCTAACCCTAAACCAAAACCAAACCCTAACACTAACCGTAACCCTAACCCTAACCCTAACCCAAACCCTAACCCTAACCCTAACCCAAACTCTAAATCTAACCCTAACCCTAACCCTAAACCTAACCCTAACCCAAAACGTAACCCTAACCCTCACCCAAACCGTAACACTACCTCTAAACCTAACGCTAAACCAAACCCAAATCCCTAAACTTAACACTAACCCAAACACTAACCCTAACCCTAACCCTAACCCAAACCCTAACCCTAAGCCAAACCCTAACCCTAAACCTAACCCTTACTCTAACCCTAACCCTAAACCAAACCCTAACCCTAAACCAAACCCTAAATCAAACCCTAATGCTAAACCTAACCCTAACCCTAATATAAACCAAAAACCTAACCCTACCCCTAACCCTAACCCTAAACCTAAACAAAACCCAAACCCTAACACTTACACCAACCCTAACTCTGAACCTAACCCTAATCCTAACCCTAACCCTAACCCTAACCCAAATCCCAACCTTAAAACTAATACTAAACCAAACCCTAACCCTAACCCTAACCCTAACTCTAACCCTAACCAAAAACACTTACCCTAACCATAAACCTAACCCTAACCCAAACCCTAATCCTAACCCTAACCCTAACCCTAACAGAAAATCTAACCCTAACCGGAACCCAAAACCTAACCCTAACCCTATCCCTAACCCTAACCTAAACGCTAACCCTA
>CM069530.1:1282500-1292500 GCA_035773235.1 Eospalax fontanierii | reverse complement strand
AAACCTAACCCTAAACTTAATCCTAACTCTAACCCAAACCCAAACCCTAACCTTAAAATGAACCCTAACCCTAACCCAAACCCTAACCCTAACACTAACCCTAACCCTAAACGTAACCCTAACCCTAACCCTAACCCAAACCTATTCCTTAACCGTAACCTTAATCCTAACCATAACCCCAAGGCTAACCCAAGCCCTAACCCTAACCTTAACCCTAACCCTATCCCTAACACAAACCAAACCCTAACACTAACCCTAACCCTAACCCTAACCCAAACCCTAACCCAAACCCTAACCCAAAAACTTACCCTAACCCTAACCCTAACCCTAACCCTAACCTTAAACCTAACCCTAAACCAAACACTAACCCTAAACCTAACTCTAACCCAAACCTATTCCTTAACCATAACCTTAATCCTAACCCTAACCCTAACCCTAACCCAAGCCCTAACCCTAACCCTAAACCTAACCCTAAACCTAACCCAAACCCAAACCCTAACCCAAATCCTAACTCTAATCCTAACCCTAACCCTAACCCTAATCCAAACCAAACCCTAACCCTAACCCTCACCCTAACCCTAACCCTAAACCAAACCCTAACCCTAACTCTAACACTAACCCAAACCCAAAGCCTAACCCTAAACTAAACCGTAACCCTAACCCAAACCCTAAATCTAACACTAAACCTAACCCTAACCAAAACACGAACCCAAACCCTAACCCTAAACCAAACCCTAACTCACACCTTAACGCTAAACCTTACTCTGACCTTAACATAAACCAAAAACCTAACCCTAACCCTAAAACTAACCCAAACCCTAATCCTAACCCTAACACAAACCCTAATTCTAACCCTAACCCTAACCCAAACCCGAAACCTAACCCTAACCCAAATACAAACCCTAACCCTAACCCTAACCCTGACCCAAACCAAACCCTAACCCTAACCCTAACGCTAACCCTAACCCTATCCCAAACCCAAACACTAACGCGAACCCAAACTCTAACCTTCACCCTAACCTAAAACCTAACCCTAACCCTCACCCAAACCCTAACACTACCACTAACCCTAACCCTAAACCAAACCCAAACCTAAACTTAACCCTAACCCAAACACTAACCCTAACCCTAACCCTAATCCAAACCCTAACCCTAACCCAAACCCTAACCCTAAACCTAACACTAACCCTAACCCTAAACCCTAATGCTAAACCTAACCCTAACCCTAACCCTAACCCTAACCCTAACCCTAAACCAAACCCAAACCCTAACACTAACACTAACCCAAATCCTAACCCTAAACCTAAACCAAACCGAAATCCTAACCCTAACCCTAACCGTAAACCTAACCCAAACCCAAACCCTAACCCTAAACTGAAACCTAACCCGAACCCAAACCCCAACCCTAACACTAACCCTAACCCTAAACCTAACCCTAACACTGTCCCTAACACAAACCAAACCATAACCGTAACCCTAACCCTAACCCTAACCCAAACCAAACCCTAACCCTAATCCTAACGCTAACTCTAACCCTAACCCAAACCCAAACACTAACCAGAAAACTAACCCTATCCCTAAACCAAAACCTAACCCTAACTCTAACCGTAACCCTAACCCAAACCTGAACCCTAACCCAAACCCTAACTCTAAAGCTAACGCTAACACAAACCCTAAACCTAACCCTGACCCAAACCCTAAAACTAACCCAAACCCAAACCCAAAACCTATCCCTAAACCGAAACCAACAGTAACCCTAACCTTAACCCAAACCCTAACCCTAACCCTAACACAAAACCTAACCCTAAACCTAAGCCTAACCCCTAAGCCCTAACCCTAACCCTTTCCCTAAACCAAACCCTAACCCTAACACTAACCTTAACCCAACACTAACCCTAACCAAACCAAACCAAACCCTAACCCTAACCCTAAACCTAACGCTAACCCAAACCCTAACGTAACCCAAAACCTAACCCTAACCCAAACCCTAACCCTAAACCTAAATCTAACCCAAACCCTAATGCTAAACCTAACCCTAACCCTAACCCTAACCCTAACCCAAAACCTAACACTAACCCTAACCCTAAACCTAACCCTAACCCAAACCCTAATGCTAAACCTAACCCTAACCCTAACCCTAACCCTAACCCTAACCCTAAACCAAACCCAAACCCTAACACTAACCCTAACCCAAACCCAAACCCTAACCCAAAACCTAACCCTAACCCTAACCCAAACCAAACCGTAATCCTAAACCTAAACCTAACCCTAACCCAAACCCAAACCCTAACCCTAACCATAACCCTAACCCAAACCCTAACCCTAAACAAAACCAAACGCTAACCCTAACCCTAACACTAACCCTAACCCAAACCCTAACCCTAAACCTAACCCTAACCCTAAACCGAACTCTAACCCTAACCCAAACCCAAACCCAAAGCCTAACCCGAAACTTAACCGTAATCCTAAACCAAACCCTCACCCTAACCCTCACCCTAACCTTAACCCAAAACCTAACCCTAAACCTAACCAAAACCCTAACCCTAAGGCAAACCCAAAACCTAAACCTAACCCTAACCCAAACCCAAATCCTAACAGTAACCCTAAACTTAACCTTAACCATAACCTTAACCCAAACCATAACTCTAACCCTAACCCTAACACAAACCCTAACCCTAACCCTAACCCCTAACCCCTAACCCTAATCCTTACCCTAAACCAAACCCAACCCCTAACCCTAAAACTAACCTTACCCCAAACACTAACCCTAACCCTACCCTAACCCTAACCCCCAAATAAACCTAACCCTAAACTTAATCCTAACTCTAACCCAAACCCAAACCCTAACCCTAAAATGAACCCTAACCCTAACCCAAACCCTAACCCTAACACTAACCCTAACCCTAAACGTAACCCTAACCCTAACCCTAACCCTAACCCAAACCAAACCCTAACCCTAACCCTAACCCTAACCCTAACCCAAACCAAAACCCTAACCCTAAACCTAACCCTAACCCTTACCCTAACCCTAACCCAAAACCTAACTCTAACCCTAACCCTAACCCTAAACCAAACCCAAAACCTAACACTAATACTAACCCTAACCCTAATCCTAACCCTAACCGTAACCCTAACCCTAACCCTAACCCAAACCCTAACCTTAAACTTAACCCTAAACCAAACCCTAACCCTAAACCTAACTCTAACACAAACCTAATCCTTAACCGTAACCTTAATCCTAACCCTAACCCTAAGGCTAACCCAAGCCCTAACCCTAACCTTAACCCTAACCCTATCCCTAACACAAACCAAACCCTAACCCTAACCCTAACCATAAACCTAACCCAAAACCAAACCCTAACCCAAACCCTAACCCAAACCCTAAGCCAAAAACTTACCCTAACCCTAACCCTAACCCAAACCCTAACCCTAAACCTAACCCTAACCCTAACCCTAACCCAAACCCTAACCCTAACCCAAACCCTAACCCTAAACCTAACCCTAACCCAAACCCTAATGCTAAACCTAACCCTAACCCTAACCCTAACCCTAACCCTAACCCTAAACCAAACCCAAACCCTAACACTAACACTAACCCAAATCCTAACCCTAAACCTAAACCAAACCGAAATCCTAACCCTAACCCTAACCCAAGCCCTAACCCGAATCCTAAACCTAACCCTAAACCTAACCCAAACCCAAACCCTAACCCAAACACTAACCCTAACCCTAACCCAAACAATTACCCTAACCATAATCCTAACCCTAACCCAAACCCTAATCCTAACCCTAACCCTAAACCTAACAAAAACTCTAACCCTAACCTGAACCCAAAACCTAACCCTAACCCTAACCCTAACCTAAACCTAAAGCAAACTTAAACCCTAACCCTAACCCTAACCCTAACGCAAACCCTAACCGTAACCCTAACCCTAACACGAACCCTAACCCAACGCAAACCCTAACCATAAACCTAACCCTACACCTAACCCAAATCCAAAACCTAACCCTAACCCAAACCCTAACCCTAAGCCTAAACCTAACTCTAGCCAAAACACGAACGCTAAACATAACCCAAAACCAAACCTTAACCCTAACCTTAAACCTAACCCTAACCCAAACACTAACACTAAACCTAACACTAAACCTAAACCAAATCCTAACCCTAACCCTAACCCAAACCCTAACCCTAACCCTAACCCTAACCCTAACCCAAACCCTTTCCATAACCCTAACCCTAACACAAACACAAACCCTAACTCTAAACCTAACCGTAACCCAAAACCTAACCCTAACCCAAAACGTAACAGTAACCCTTACCCTAATCCTATACCAAACAGAAACCCTAACAGTAACACTAAGCTTAACTATAAACCTACCCCTAATCCTAGCCCTAACCCTAACCCTAACTCTAAACCTAACGCTAACCCAAACGCTAAACTTAAACCTAACCCTAAACCAAACCCTAACCCTAACCCTAACCCTAACCCTAACGAAAACCCTAACCCGAACGCTAATTTAAGCCTAACCCATACACTAACCCTAATCCTAACCCTAACCCTAACCCAAACCCTAAACTTAACCCAAATCCTAACCCTAACACTCACCCTAAACCTAACCCTGTCCCAAACCCTAACCCTAACCCTAAACCTGACCCTAACCCAAACACTAACCTTAACCCTAACCCTAAGCCTAACCCAAACCCTACCCTTAAACCTAACCCTAAACCAAACCCTAACTCTAAACCTAACTCTAACCCAAACCTAATCCTTAACCGTAAACTTAATCCTAACCCTAACCCTAACCCTAAACCAAGCCCTAACCCTAACCCTAACCCAAACACTTACCCTAACCATAATCCTAACTCTAACCCTAACCCTAACACTAACCCTAACACAAACTCTAACCCTCAACCGAACCCATAACCTAACCCTAACCCTAACCCTAACCTAAACCTATCGCAAACCTAAACCCTAACCGTAACTCTAACCCTAACACCAGCCCAAACCCAAAACAGACCCTAACTCAACCCCTAACCCTAACCCTAATCCAAACCCTAACCCTAAACCTAACCCTAAAACGAACCCTAACCCAAAGCAAAACCTAACCATAAACCTAACCCTACACCTAAACCAAACCAAAACCCTAACCCTAACCCTTACCCTAAACCTAACCCAAACCCTAACCCTAACCCAAACGCTAACCCTAAATCTAACCCTAACCCAAACCCTGACCCTAACACTATACCTAACCCTAAACCAAACCCAAACCCTAACTCTAACACTAACCGTAACCCTAACCCAAACACTAACCCTAACCCTAACCCTAAATCTAACCCTAACCCAAACCCTAACCCTAACCCTAACTCTAACAGTAACTCTAACCCAAACCAAACTCTAACCGTAACGATAATCCAAACACTAACCCTCACCCTAACCCAAACCCTAACTCTAACCCTCACCCTAACCCAAAGCCTAACCCAAACCCTAACCCTAGCCTTAACCCAAAACCTAACTCTAACCCTCACCCTAACCCAAACCCTAACCCTAACCCTAACCCTAAATCTAACCCTAACCCAAACCCTAACCCTAACCCTAACTCTAACAGTAACCCTAACCCAAACCAAACCCTAACCGTAACGATAATCCAAACAGTAACCCTCACCCTAACCCAAACCCTAACTCTAACCCTCACCCTTACCCAAAGCCTAACCCAAACCCTAACCCTAACCCTAACTCTAACAGTAACCCTAACCCAAACCAAACCCTAACCGTAACGATAATCCAAACAGTAACCCTCACCCTAACCCAAACCCTAACTCTAACCCTCACCCTTACCCAAAGCCTAATCCTAACCCTAACCCTAACCCTAACCCAAGCCCTAACCATAACACTAAACCTAATCCTAAACCTAACCCTAACCTTAACCATAACCCTAACCCTAACCCTAACCCTAACCCAGATCAAACCCTAACCCTATCCCTAACACTAACATTATCCCTAACCCAAACCAAACCCTAACCATAACCCTAACCCTAACCCTAACCCATACCCAAACCCTAACACTAAACCTAACCCTGACCCACAACCTAACCCTAACCCTAACACTAACACTAACCCTAACCAAACCAAACCAAACCCTAACCCTAACTTTTACCCAAACCCTAACCTAAACGCTAACCCTAATCCTAACCCTAACCATAACCCTAACGCCAACCAAACCCTAACCCTAACCCTAACCTTAATCCTAACCCTAACCCTAACCCAAACCCTAACCCTAACTCTAACATTAAGCCAAACCCAAAGCCTAACCCTAAACTAAACCGTAACCCTATCCCAAAGCCTAAATCTAACCCTAAACCTAACCCTAAGCAAAACACGAACCCAAACCCTAACACTAAACCAAACATTAACCCAAACCCTAACGATAAAACTAACTCTACCCCTAACATAAACCAAAAACCTAACCCTAACCCTAACCCTAATCCAAACCCTAACTCTAACCCTAACCCTAACCCAAGCCCGAAACCTAACCCTAACCCAAATACACACCCTAACCCTAACCCTAAAACTAACCCAAACCAAACCCTAACCCAAACCCAAACACTAACCCTCACCCGAACCCTAACCTTAACCCTAACCCAAAACCTAACCCTAACCCTCACCCAAACCCTAACACTACAACTAACCCTAACCCTAAACCAAACCCAAACCCTAACCTTAAACTTAACCCTAAACCAATCCCTAACCCTAAACCTAACTCTAACCCAAACCCTAACACTAACCCTAAACTAAACCCTAACCCTAAACATAACCCTAACCCTAACCCTAACCCTAAACCTAAACCTAACGCAAACCCAAACCCTAAACGTAACCCTAACCCTAAAACCAGCCCTAACCCAAACCAAACCCTAACCCAAACCCTAACCCTAACCGTAACCCAAACCCTAACCCTAACCCTAACCCAAACCCTAACCCTAACCCTAATCCTAACCCAAACCCTAACCCTAAACCTAAACCTAAAACAAACCCTAATGCTAAACCTAACCCTAACCCTAACCCTAACCCTAAACCAAACCCAAACCCTAACACTAACACTAACCCAAATCCTAACCCTAAACCTAAACCAAACCGAAATCCTAACCCTAACCCTAACCGTAAACCTAACCCAAACCCACACCCTAACCCTAAACTGAAACCTAACCCGAACCCAAACCCCAACACTAACACTAACCCTAACCCTAAATCTAACCCTAACACTATCCCTAACACAAACCAAACCATAACCGTAACCCTAACCCTAACCCTAACCCAAACCAAACCAAACCCTAACCCTAACCCTAACGCTAACCCTAACCCTAACCCAAACCCAAACACTAACCCAAAAACTAACCCTATCCCTAAACCAAAACCTAACCATAACTCTAACCCTATCCCTAACCCAAAACCGAACCGTAACCCAAACCCTAAACCTAAAGCTAACGCTAACCCAAACCCTAAATCTAACCCTGACCCTAACCCTAAAACTAACCCAAACCCAAACCCAAAACCTATCCCTAAACCGAAACCTAACAGTAACCCTAACCTTAACCCAAACCCTAACCCTAACCCTAACACAAAACCTAACCCTAAACCTAAGCCTAACCCCTAAGCCCTAACCCTAACGTTTCCCTAAACCAAACCCTAACCCTAACACTAACCTTAACCCAACACTAACCCGAACCAAACCAAACCAAACCCTAACCCTAACCCTAAACCTAACGCTAACCCAAACCCTAACGCTAACCCAAACCCTAAACCTAACCCAAAACCTAACCCTAAACCTAAATCTAATCCAAACCCTAATGCTAAACCTAACCCTAACCCTAACCCTAACCCTAAACCAAACCCTAACACTAACCCTAACCCTAACTCTAAACCAAACCCAAACCCTAACACTAACACTAAAACTAATCCTAACCCTAAACCTAAACTAAACCTAAATCCTAACTCTAAACCTAACCGTAACCCTAACCCAAACCCAAACCCTAACCCTAAACTGAAACCTAACCCTAACCCAAACCCAAACCCTAACCCTAAACTGAAACCTAACCCTAACCCTAACCCTAACCCTAAACCTAACCCAAACCAAACCGTAACCCTAAACCTAAACCTAACCCTAACCCAAACCCAAACCCTAACCCTAACCCTAACCCTAACCCAAACCCTAAACCTAACACTAAACCTAACCCTAACCCAAACCATAACCCTAACCCTAACCCTAATCCAAACTCTAACCCTAACCCTAACACTAACCCTAAACCAAACCCTAACCCTAAACATAACCCTAACCCTAACCCTAAACCTAAACCTAAACCTAACGCAAACCCAAACCCTAAACGTAACCCTAACCCTAAAACCAGCCCTAACCCAAACCAAACCCTAACTCAAACCCTAACACTAACCATAACCCAAACCCTAACCCTTACCCTAAACCTAACCCAAACCCAAACCCTAACACTAACCCTAACCCTAACCCAAACCAAACCCTAACCCTAATCCTAACCCTATCCCTAACCCAAACCCAAACCCTAACACTAACCCTCACCCTAACCCACATCCTAACCCTAACCCTAATCCTAACATTAACCCTAACCCAAACCAAACCCTAACACTAACCCTAACCCCAACCCTAACCCAAACGATAACCCTAATCCTAAACCTAACCTAACCCTAACCCTACTACTAACCCTAACCCAAACCAAACCCTAACACTAACCCTAACCCTAAAGCAAACCCAAACCCTAACACTAACGCTAATCCTAACCCACACCATAACCCGAACCCTAACCCTAATACTAACCATAACCCAAACCAAACCCTAACACTAACCCTAACCCTAACCCTAACCCTAACGGAAACCCTAAACCTAACCCTAACCCTAACCCTAACCCTAACCCTACACAAAACCAAACGGTAACCCTAACCCTAACACTAACCCTAACCCTTACCGTAAACCAAACCCTAACCCTAACCTTAACCCTAATCCTAACCCAAAACCTAAACCTAACCCTAACCCTAACACTAACCCAAACCCAAACCAAACCCTAACCCTAACCCTAACCTTAACCTAACCCACACCCAAACACTAACACTAACCCTAACCCTAACCCTAATCCTAACCCAACCCTAATCCAAACCTTACACAAACCAAACCCTAACCCTAACCCTAAACCTAACCCTAACCAAAACCCTAACCCTAATGCTAACCCTAACCCTAACCCTAACCCAAACCAAACCCTAAACCTAACCCTAACCCTAACCCTAACCCTATCCCAAAACCTAACGCTAACCCTAACCCAAACCCTAACTCTAAACCTAACCCGAACCCTAAAGCAAACCCAAAGCCTAACACTAACACTAACCCTAATCCTAACCCAAAACCTAAACTAAAACGAAATCCTAACCCTAACCCTAAACCTAACCCTAACCCAAACCCAAACACTAACCCTAAACTGAACCCTAACCCTAACCCAAACCCCAAACCTAACACTAACCCTAACCCTAAACCTAAACCTAACCCAAAACCTAACCCTAAACCTATCCGAAACCAAACCCTAACCCTAACCCTAAACCTAACCCTAACCCAAACACAAACCCTAACCCTAACCCTAAACCAAACCCTAACCCTAACCCAAACTCTAACCCTAACCCTAACAGTAACCCTAAACCAAACCCTAACCCTAACCCTAAACCTAACCCTAACCCTAAACCTAAACCTGAACCTAACGCAAACCAAAACCCTAACCCTAACCCAAAGCCTAACTTTAACCCTACCCTTAACCCTAATCCTAACCCTAAGCCTAACCCAAACGCAAATGCAAACTCTAACCCTAACCCAAAACCTAACCCTAACCCAAAACCTAAAACTAACCCTAAACCTAACCCTAAACCAAAACCAAACCCTAAAACTAACAGTAACCCTAACCCTAACCCTAACCCAAACCCTAACCCTAACCCTA
>CM069530.1:1257500-1272500 GCA_035773235.1 Eospalax fontanierii | reverse complement strand
TCCTTACCCTAAACCAAACCCAACCCCTAACCCTAAAACTAACCTTACCCCAAACACTAACCCTAACCCTACCCTAACCCTAACCCCCAAATAAACCTAACCCTAAACTTAATCCTAACTCTAACCCAAACCCAAACCCTAACCTTAAAATGAACCCTAACCCTAACCCAAACCCTAACCCTAACACTAACCCTAACCCTAAACGTAACCCTAACCCTAACCCTAACCCAAACCTATTCCTTAACCGTAACCTTAATCCTAACCCTAACCCCAAGGCTAACCCAAGCCCTAACCCTAAACTTAACCCTAACCCTATCCCTAACACAAACCAAACCCTAACACTAACCCTAACCATAAACCTAACCCAAACCCAAACCCTAACCCAAACCCTAACCCAAACCCTAACCCAAAAACTTACCCTAACCCTAACCCTAACCCAAAGCGTAACCTTAAACCTAACCCTAAACCAAACACTAACCCTAAACCTAACTCTAACCCAAACATCTTCCTTAACCATAACCTTAATCCTAACCCTAACCCTAACCCTAACCCAAGCCCTAACCCTAACCCTAAACCTAACCCTAAACCTAACCCAAACCCAAACCCTAACCCAAATCCTAACTCTAATCCTAACCCTAACCCTAACCCTAATCCAAACCAAACCCTAACCCTAACCCTAACCCTAACCCTAACCCTAAACCAAACCCTAACCCTAACTCTAACACTAACCCAAACCCAAAGCCTAACCCTAAACTAAACCGTAACCCAAACCCAAACCCTAAATCTAACACTAAACCTAACCCTAACCAAAACACGAACCCAAACCCTAACCCTAAACCAAACCCTAACTCACACCTTAACGCTAAACCTTACTCTGACCTTAACATAAACCAAAAACCTAACCCTAACCCTAAAACTAACCCAAACCCTAACCCTAACCCTAACCCAAACCCTAATTCTAACCCTAACCCTAACCCAAACCCGAAACCAAACCCTAACCCAAATACAAACCCTAACCCTAACCCTAACCCTAACGCTAACCCTAACCCTATCCCAAACCCAAACACTAACGCGAACCCAAACTCTAACCTTCACCCTAACCCAAAACCTAACCCTAACCCTCACCCAAACCCTAACACTACCACTAACCCTAACCCTAAACCAAACCCAAAACTAAACTTAACCCTAACCCAAACACTAACCCTAACCCTAACCTTAATCCAAACCCTAACCCTAACCCAAACCCTAACCCTAACCCTAACCCTAACCCTAATCCTAACGCAAACCAAACCCAAACGCTAACACTAACACTAACCCAAATCCTAACCCTAAACCTAAACCAAACCGAAATCCTAACCCTAACCCTAACCGTAAACCTAACCCAAACCCAAACCCTAACCCTAAACTGAAACCTAACCCGAACCCAAACCCCAACCCTAACACTAACCCTAACCCTAAACCTAACCCTAACACTGTCCCTAACACAAACCAAACCATAACCGTAACCCTAACCCTAACCCTAACCCAAACCAAACCCTAACCCTAACCCTAACGCTAACCCTAACCCTAACCCAAACCCAAACACTAACCAGAAAACTAACCCTATCCCTAAACCAAAACCTAACCCTAACTCTAACCGTAACCCTAACCCAAACCCGAACCCTAACCCAAACCCTAACTCTAAAGCTAACGCTAACACAAACCCTAAACCTAACCTGACCCAAACCCTAAAACTAACCCAAACCCAAACCCAAAACCTATCCCTAAACCGAAACCAACAGTAACCCTAACCTTAACCCAAACCCTAACCCTAACCCTAACACAAAACCTAACCCTAAACCTAAGCCTAACCCCTAAGCCCTAACCCTAACCCTTTCCCTAAACCAAACCCTAACCCTAACACTAACCTTAACCCAACACTAACCCTAACCAAACCAAACCAAACACTAACCCTAACCCTAAACCTAACGCTAACCCAAACCCTAACGCTAACCCAAAACCTAACCCTAACCCAAACCCTAACCCTAAACCTAAATCTAGCCCAAACCCTAATGCTAAACCTAACGCTAACCCAAAACCTAACCCTAACCCAAACCCTAACCCTAAACCTAAATCTAACCCAAACCCTAATGCTAAACCTAACCCTAACCCTAACCCTAACCCTAACCCTAACCCTAACCCTAACCCAAAACCTAACACTAACCCTAACCCAAACCAAACCGTAACCCTAAACCTAAACCTAACCCTAACCCAAACCCAAACCCTAACCCTAACCATAACCCTAACCCAAACCCTAACCCTAAACAAAACCAAACGCTAACCCTAACCCTAACACTAACCCTAACCCAAACCCTAACCCTAAACCTAACCCTAACCCTAAACCGAACTCTAACCCTAACCCAAACCCAAACCCAAAGCCTAACCCGAAACTTAACCGTAATCCTAAACCAAACCCTCACCCTAACCCTCACCCTAACCTTAACCCAAAACCTAACCCTAAACCTAACCAAAACCCTAACCCTAAGGCAAACCCAAACCCTAAACCTAACCCTAACCCAAACTCAAACCCTAACAGTAACCCTAAACTTAACCTTAACCATAACCTTAACCCAAACCATAACTCTAACCCTAACCCTAACACAAACCCTAACCCTAACCCTAACCCCTAACCCCTAACCCTAATCCTTACCCTAAACCAAACCCAACCCCTAACCCTAAAACTAACCTTAACCCAAACACTAACCCTAACCCTAACCTAACCCTAACCCCCAAATAAACCTAACCCTAAACTTAATCCTAACTCTAACCCAAACCCAAACCCTAACCCTAAAATGAACCCTAACCCTAACCCAAACCCTAACCCTAACACTAACCTTAACCCTAAACGTAACCCTAACCCTAACCCTAACCCAAACGAAACCCTAACCCTAACCCTAACCCTAACCCAAACCAAAACCCTAACCCTAAAGCTAACCCTAACCCTTACCCTAACCCTAACCCAAAACCTAACTCTAACCCTAACCCTAACCCTAAACCAAACCCAAAACCTAACACTAATACTAACCCTAACCCTAATCCTAACCCTAACCGTAACCCTAACCCTAATCCTAACCCAAACCCTAACCTTAAACTTAACCCTAAACCAAACCCTAACCCTAAACCTAACTCTAACACAAACCTAATCCTTAACCGTAACCTTAATCCTAACCCTAACCCTAAGGCTAACCAAAGCCCTAACCCTAACCTTAACCCTAACCCTATCCCTAACACAAACCAAAACCTACACCTAACCCTAACCATAAACCTAACCCAAACCCAAACCCTAACCCAAACCCTAACCCAAACCCTAAGCCAAAAACTTACCCTAACCCTAACCCTAACCCAAACCCTAACCCTAAACCTAACCCTAACCCTAACCCTAACCCAAACCCTAACCCTAACCCAAACCCTAACCCTAAACCTAACCCTAACCCAAACCCTAATGCTAAACCTAACCCTAACCCTAACCCTAACCCTAACCCTAACCCTAACCCTAAACCAAACCCAAACTCTAACACTAACACTAACCCAAATCCTAACCCTAAACCTAAACCAAACCGAAATCCTAACCCTAACCCTAACCCAAGCCCTAACCCGAATCCTAAACCTAACCCTAAACCTAACCCAAACCCAAGCCCTAACCAAAACACTAACCCTAACCCTAACCCAAACAATTACCCTAACCATAAGCCTAACCCTAACCCAAACCCTAATCCTAACCCTAACCCTAAACCTCACAAAAACTCTAACCCTAACCTGAACCCAAAACCTAACCCTAACACTAACCCTAATCTAAACCTAAAGCAAACTTAAACCCTAACCATAAACCTAACGCAAACCCTAACCGTAACCCTAACCCTAACACGAACCCTAACCCTAAGCCTAAACCTAACTCTAGCCAAAACACGAACGCTAAACATAACCCAAAACCAAACCTTAACCCTAACCTTAAACCTAACCCTAACCCAAACACTAACACTAAACCTAACACAAAACCTAAACCAAATCCTAACCCTAACCCTAACCCAAACCCTAACCCTAACCCTAACCCTAACCCAAACCCAAACCCTTTCCATAACCCTAATCCTAACACAAACACAAACCCTAACTCTAAACCTAACCGTAACCCAAAACCTAACCCTAACCCAAAACGTAACAGTAACCCTTACCCTAACCCTAAACCAAACAGAAACCCTAACACTAACACTAAGCCTAACTATAAACCTAACCCTAATCCTAACCCTAACCCTAACCCTAACTCTAAACCTAACCCTAACCCAAACGCTAACCTTAAACCTAACCCTAAACCAAACCCTAACCCTAACCCTAACCCTAACCCTAACGAAAACCCTATCCCGAACCCTAATTTAAGCCTAACCCATACACTAACCCTAATCCTAACCCTAACCCTAACCCAAACCCTAAACTTAACCCAAATCCTAACCCTAACACTAACCCTAAACCTAACCCTTTCCCAAACCCTAACCCTAACCCTAAACCTGACCCTAACCCAAACACTAACCTTAACCCTAACCCTAAGACTAACCCAAACCCTACCCTTAAACCTAACCCTAAACCAAACCCTAACTCTAAACCTAACTCTAACCCAAACCTAATCCTTAACCGTAAACTTAATCCTAAACCTAACCCTAACCCTAACCCAAGCCCTAACCCTAACCCTAACCCAAACACTTACCCTAACCCTAACCCTAAACCTAACCCTAACCGTAAACTTAATCCTAACCCTAACCCTAACCCTATCCCAAGCCCTAACCCTAACCCTAACCCAAACACTTACCCTAACCATAATCCTAACTCTAACCCAAACCCTAATCCTAACCCTAACACTAACCCTAACACAAACTCTAACCCTCAACCGAACCCAAAACCTAACCCTAACCCTAAACCTAACCTAAACCTAACGCAAACCTAAACCCTAACCGTAACTCTAACCCTAACACCAGCCCTAACCCAAAACAAACCCTAACTCAACCCCTAACCCTAACCCTAATCCAAACCCTAACCCTAAACCTAACCCTAAAACGAACCCTAACCCAAAGCAAAACCTAAACATAAACCTAACCCTACACCTAAACCAAACCAAAACGCTAACACTAACCCTTACCCTAAACCTAACCCAAACCCTAACCCTAACCCAAACGCTAACCCTAAATCTAACCCTAACCCAAACCCTGACCCTAACACTATACCTAACCCTAAACCAAACCCAAACCCTACCTCTAACAGTAACCGTAACCCTAACCCAAACCCTAACCCTAACCCTAACCCTAAATCTAACCCTAACCCAAACCCTAACCCTAACCCTAACTCTAACAGTAACCCTAACCCAAACCAAACCCTAACCGTAACGATAATCCAAACACTAACCCTCACCCTAACCCAAACCCTAACTCTAACCCTCACCCTAACCCAAAGCCTAATCCTAACCCTAACCCTAACCCTAACCCAAAACCTAACTCAAACCCTCACCCTAACCCAAATCCTAACCCTAACCCTAACCCTAAATCTAACCCTAACCCAAACCCTAACCCTAACCCTAACTCTAACAGTAACCCTAACCCAAACCAAACCCTAACCGTAACGATAATCCAAACAGTAACCCTCTCCCTAACCCAAACCCTAACTCTAACCCTCACCCTTACCCAAAGCCTAATCCTAACCCTAACCCTAACCCTAACCCTAACCCTAACAGAAAATCTAACCCTAACCGGAACCCAAAACCTAACCCTAACCCTATCCCTAACCCTAACCTAAACGCTAACCCTAATCCTAACCCTAACCTTAACCCTAACCCAAACCAAACCCTAACCCTAATCCTAACCCTAACCCTAACCCAAACCCTAACCCTAACTCTAACACTAACCCAAACCCAAAGCCTAACCCTAAACTAAACCGTAACCCTAACCCAAAGCCTAAATGTAACCCTAAACATAACCCTAAGCAAAAACAAACCCAAACCCTAACCCTAAACCAAACCCTAACCCAAACGCTAATGCTAAAACTAACTCTACCCCTAACATAAACCAAAAACCTAAACCTAACCCTAACCCTAACCCTAATCCAAACCCTAACTCTAACCCTAACCGTAACCCAAACCCGAAACCTAAACCTAACCCAAATACAAACCCTAACCCTAACCCTAACCCTAACCCAAACCAAACCCTAACCCAAACCCAAACACTAACCCGAAACCGAACCCTAACCTTAACCCTAACCCAAAACCTAACCCTAACCCTCACCCAAACCCTAACACTACCACTAACCCTAACCATAAACCAAACCCGAACCCTAACCTTAACCCTAATCCAAACACTAACCCTAACCCTAACACTAACCCTAATCCAAACCCTAACCCTAACCCAAAACCTAACCCTAAACCTAAACCTAACCCTAACCCTAACCCTCACTCAAACCCTAACACTACCACTAACCCTAACCATAAACCAAACCCGAACCCTAACCTTAACCCTAATCCAAACACTAACCCTAACCCTAACCCTAACCCTAAACCAAACCCAAACCCTAACCCAAACCCTAACCCAAACACTTACCCTAACCCTAACCCTAACCCAAACCCTAACCTTAAACCTAACCCTAAACCAAACCCTAACCCTAAACCTAACTCTAACCCAAACCTATTCCTTAACCGTAACCTTAATCCTAAACCTAACCCTAACCCTAACCGAAGCCCTAACCCTAACCCTAAACCTAACCCTAAACCTAACCCAAACCCAAACCCTAATCCAAACCCTAACCTTAATCCTAACCCTAACCCTAACCCTAACCAAACCAAACCCTAACCCTAACCCTAACCCTAACCCCAACCCTAAACCTAACCCTAACCCAAACCCTAACTCTAACCCTAACATTAACCCTAACCCAAACCAAATCCTAACACTAACCCTAACCCTAACCCTAAACCAAAGCCTAACTTTAACCCTACCCTTAACCCTAACCCTAACCCTAAGCCTAACCCAAACGCAAATGCAAACTCTAACCCTAACCCAAAACCTAACCCTAACCCAAAACCTAAAACTAACCCTAAACCTAACCCTAAACCAAAACCAAACCCTAACACTAACAGTAACCCTAACCCTAACCCTAACCCAAACCCTAACCCTAACCCTAACCCAAACTCTAAATCTAACCCTAACCCTAACCCTAAACCTAACCCTAACCCAAAACGTAACCCTAACCCTCACCCAAACCGTAACACTACCTCTAAACCTAACGCTAAACCAAACCCAAATCCCTAAACTTAACACTAACCCAAACACTAACCCTAACCCTAACCCTAACCCAAACCCTAACCCTAAGCCAAACCCTAACCCTAAACCTAACCCTTACTCTAACCCTAACCCTAAAC
Source organism: Eospalax fontanierii (assembly GCA_035773235.1). NCBI lineage: Eukaryota > Metazoa > Chordata > Mammalia > Rodentia > Spalacidae > Eospalax > Eospalax fontanierii. Next base: position 1,265,074 of record CM069530.1, on the reverse strand, counting down.
CAAACCCTAACCCTAAACCAAACCCTAAATCAAACCCTAATGCTAAACCTAACCCTAACCCTAATATAAACCAAAAACCTAACCCTACCCCTAACCCTAACCCTAAACCTAAACAAAACCCAAACCCTAACACTTACACCAACCCTAACTCTGAACCTAACCCTAATCCTAACCCTAACCCTAACCCTAACCCAAATCCCAACCTTAAAACTAATACTAAACCAAACCCTAACCCTAACCCTAACCCTAACTCTAACCCTAACCAAAAACACTTACCCTAACCATAAACCTAACCCTAACCCAAACCCTAATCCTAACCCTAACCCTAACCCTAACAGAAAATCTAACCCTAACCGGAACCCAAAACCTAACCCTAACCCTATCCCTAACCCTAACCTAAACGCTAACCCTAATCCTAACCCTAACCTTAACCCTAACCCAAACCAAACCCTAACCCTAATCCTAACCCTAACCCTAACCCAAACCCTAACCCTAACTCTAACACTAACCCAAACCCAAAGCCTAACCCTAAACTAAACCGTAACCCTAACCCAAAGCCTAAATCTAACCCTAAAACTAACCCTAAGCAAAACACGAACCCAAAGCCTAACCCTAAAGCAAACCCTAACCAAAACCCTAACGAAAAAACTAACTCTACACCTAACATAAACCAAAAACCTAAACCAAAACCCTAACCCTAACCCTAATCCAAACCCTAACTCTAACCCTAACCGTAACCCAAACCCGAAACATAACCCTAACCCAAATACAAACCCTTACGCAAACCCTAACCCTAACCCAAACCAAACCCTAACCCAAACCCAAACACTATCCCGAAACCGAACCCTAACCTTAACCCTAACCCAAAACCTAACCCTAACCCTCACCCAAACCCTAACACTACCACTAACCCTAACCCTAAACCAAACCCAAACCCTAACCTTAACCCTAATCCAAACACTAACCCTAACCCTAACACTAACCCTAATCCCAACACTAACCCTAACCCAAACCCTAACCCTAAACCTAACCCTAACCCTAACCCTAACCCTAACCCTAACCCAAACCCTAACCCTAAACCTAAACCTAATCCAAACCCTAATGATAAACTTGACCCTAAACCTAACCCTAAAACTAACCCAAAACATAACTCTAACCCTAACCCTAACCCTAAACCAAACCCAAACCCTAACATTAACACTAACCCTAACACTAAACCTAACCCTAATCCTAACCCTAACCGTAACCCTAACCCTAACCCTAACCCAAACACTAACCTTAAACTTAACGCTTAACCATACCCTAACCCTAAACCTAACTCTAACCCAAACCTAATCCTTAACCGTAACCTTAATCCTAACCCTAACCCTAAGGCTAACCCAAGCCCTAACCCTAACCTTAACCCTAACCCTATCCCTAACACAAACCAAACCCTAACACTAACCCTAACCATAAACCTAACACAAACCCAAACCGTAACCCAAACCCTAACCCAAACCCTAACCCAAACACTTACCCTAACCCTACCCCTCACCCAAGCCCTAACCCTAGCCCTAAACCTAACCCTAAACCTAACCCAAACCCAAACCCTAACCCAAACCCTAACCTTAATCCTAACCCTAACCCTAACCCTAACCCAAACCCTTTCCCTAACCCTAACCCTAACACAAACACAAACCCTAACTCTAAACCTAACCGTAACCCAAAACCTAACCCTAACCCAAAACGTAACAGTAACCCTAACCCTAACCCTAAACCAAACAGAAACCCTAACACTAACACTAACCCTAACTATAAACGTAAGCCTAATCCTAACCCTAACCCTAACCCTAACTCTAAACCTAACCCTAACGCAAACGCTAACCTTAAACCTAACCCTAAACCAAACCCTAACCCTAACCCTAACCCTAACGAAAACCCTAACCCGAACCCTAATCTTAAGCCTAACCCATACACTAACCCTAATCCTAACCCTAACCCTAACCCAAACCCTAAACTTAACCCAAATCCTAACCCTAACACTAACCCTAAACCTAACCCTTTCCCAAACCCTAACCCTAACCCTAAACCTGACCCTAACCCAAACACTAACCTTAACCCTAACCCTAAGCCTAACCCAAACCCTTCCCTTAAACCTAACCCTAAACCAAACCCTAACTCTAAACCTAACTCTAACCCAAACCTAATCCTTAACCGTAAACTTAATCCTAAACCTAACCCTAACCCTAACCCAAACCCTAACCCAAACCCTAACCCAAACACTTACCCTAACCCTAACCCTCACCCAAGCCCTAACCCTAACCCTAAACCTAACCCTAAACCTAACCCAAACCCAAACCCTAACCCAAACCCTAACCTTAATCCTAACCCTAACCCTAACCCTAACCCTAACCCAAACCCTTTCCCTAACCCTAACCCTAACACAAACACAAACCCTAACTCTAAACCTAACCGTAACCCAAAACCTAACCCTAACCCAAAACGTAACAGTAACCCTAACCCTAACCCTAAACCAAACAGAAACCCTAACACTAACACTAACCCTAACTATAAACGTAACCCTAATCCTAACCCTAACCCTAACCCTAACTCTAAACCTAACCCTAACCCAAACGCTAACCTTAAACCTAACCCTAAACCAAACCCTAACCCTAACCCTAACCCTAACGAAAACCCTAACCCGAACCCTAATCTTAAGCCTAACCCATACACTAACCCTAATCCTAACCCTAACCCTAACTCAAACCCTAAACTTAAACCAAATCCTAACCCTAACACTAACCCTAAACCTAACCCTTTCCCAAACCCTAACCCTAACCCTAAACCTGACCCTAACCCAAACACTAACCTTAACCCTAACCCTAAGCCTAACCCAAACCCTACCCTTAAACCTAACCCTAAACCAAACCCTAACTCTAAACCTAACTCTAACCCAAACCTAATCCTTAAGCGTAAACTTAATCCTAAACCTAACCCTAACCCTAACCCAAGCCCTAACCCTAACCCTAACCCAAACACTTACCCTAACCATAATCCTAACCCTAACCCAAAGCCTAATCCTAACCCTAACCCTAACCCTAACACAAACTCTAACCCTAAACCGAACCCAAAACCTAACCCTAACCCTAACCCTAACCTAAACCTAACACCAACCTAAACCCTAATCGTAATCTAACCCTAGCACCAGCCCTAACCCAAAACAAACCCTAACTCAACCCCTAACCCTAACCCTAATCCAAACCCTAACCCTAAACCTAACCCTAAAACGAACCCTAACCCAAAGCAAAACCTAACCATAAACCTAACCCTACACCTAAACCAAACCCAAACCCTAACCCTAACCCTTACCCTAAACCTAACCCAAACCCTAACCCTAACCCAAACACTAACCCTAAATCTAACCCTAACCCAAACACTGACCCTAACACTAAACCTAACCCTAAACCAAACCCAAACCCTAACTCTAACACTAACCCTAACCCTAACCCAAACCCAAACCCCAACCCTAACCCAAACCCTAAAACTAACCCTAACCCAAACCCTAACCCTATCCCTAACTCTAACAGTAACCCTAACGCAAACCAAACCCTAACCGTAACGATAACGGAAACACTAACCCCCACCCTAACCCAAACCCTAACTCTAACCCTCACCCTAACCCAAAGCCTAATCCTAACCCTAACCCTAACCCTAACCCAAAACCTAACTCTAACCCTCACCCTAACCCAAACCCTAACCCTAACCCTAACTCAAACCCTAACCCTAACCCTAACCCAAACCCTAACACTAAACCTAACCCTAACCGTAACCCTAACCGTAACCCTAACCCTAACCCTAAGCCTAACCCAAACCCTACCCTTAAACCTAACCCTAAACCAAAACCTAACCCTAAACCTAACTCTAACCCAAACCTAATCCTTAACCGTAACCTTAATCCTAACCCTAACCCTAACCCTAACCCAAGCCCTAACCATAACCCTAAACCTAATCCTAAACCTAACCCTAACCTTAACCCTAACCCTAACCCTAACCCTAACCCAGATCAAACCCTAACCCTAACCCTAACACTAACATTGTCCCTAACCCAAACCAAACCCTAACCATAACCGTAACCCTAACCCTAACCCATACCCAAACCCTAACACTAACCCTAACCCTAACCACACCCTAACCCTACCCCTAACACTAACACTAACCCTAATCAAACCAAACCCTAACCCTAACTTTTACCCTAACCCTAACCTAAACGCTAACCCTAATCCTAACCCTAACCCTAACCCTAACCCAAACCAAACCCTAAGCCTAAACCTAACCTTAATGCTAACCCTATCCCTAACCCAAACCCTAACCCAAACTCTAACACTAAGCCAAACCCAAAGCCTAACCCTAAACTAAACCGTAACCCTACCCCAAAGCCTAAATCTAACCCTAAACCTAACCCTAAGCAAAACACGAACCCAAACCCTAACCCTAAACCAAACCCTAACCCAAACTCTAACGATAAAACTAACTCTACCCCTAACATAAACCATAAACCTAACCCTAACCCTAACCCTAACCCTAACCCTAACCCTAATCCAAACCCTAACACTAACCCTAACGATAAGCCTAACCCAAACACAAACCCTAACCCAAACCCGAAACCTAACCCTAACCCAAAACCAAACCCAAACCCTAACCCTAACCCAAACCAAACCCTAACCCAAACCCAAACACTAACCCTCACCCGAACCCTAACCATAACCCTAACCCAAAACCTAACCTTAACCCTCACCCAAACCCTAGCACTACAACTAACCCTAACCCGAAACCAAACCCAAACCCTAACCTTAACCCTAATCCAAACACAAACACTAACCCTAACCCTAACCCTAATCCAAACCCTAACCCTAACCCAAACCCTAACCCTAAACCTAACCCTAACCCTAAACCTAACCCTAACCCTAACCCAAACCCTAACCCGAAACCTAAACCTAACCCAAACCCTAATGCTAAACCTAACCCTAACCCTAACCCTAACCCAAAACCTAACTCTAAACCTAACCCTAACCCTAAACCAAACCCAAACCCTAACACTAACACTAACCCTAGCACTAAACCTAACCCTAATCCTAACCCTAACCGTAACCCTAACCCTAACCCTAACCCAAACCCTAACCTTAAACTTAACCCTAACCCTAAACCTAACCCTAACCCTAACCCAAATCCTAACCCTAACCCTAAACCTAACCCTAACCATAACCTTAACCCAAACCATAACTCTAACCCTAACCGTAACACAAACCCTAACCCTAACCCTAACCCCTAACCCCTAACCCTAATACTTACCCTAAACCAAACCCAACCCCTAACCCTAAAACTAACCTTAACCCAAACACTAACCCTAACCCTACCCTAACCCTAACCCCCAAATAAACCTAACCCTAAACTTAATCCTAACTCTAACCCAAACCCAAACCCTAACCTTAAAATGAACCCTAACCCTAACCCAAACCCTAACCCTAACACTAACCCTAACCCTAAACGTAACCCTAACCCTAACCCTAACCCAAACCTATTCCTTAACCGTAACCTTAATCCTAACCATAACCCCAAGGCTAACCCAAGCCCTAACCCTAACCTTAACCCTAACCCTATCCCTAACACAAACCAAACCCTAACACTAACCCTAACCCTAACCCTAACCCAAACCCTAACCCAAACCCTAACCCAAAAACTTACCCTAACCCTAACCCTAACCCTAACCCTAACCTTAAACCTAACCCTAAACCAAACACTAACCCTAAACCTAACTCTAACCCAAACCTATTCCTTAACCATAACCTTAATCCTAACCCTAACCCTAACCCTAACCCAAGCCCTAACCCTAACCCTAAACCTAACCCTAAACCTAACCCAAACCCAAACCCTAACCCAAATCCTAACTCTAATCCTAACCCTAACCCTAACCCTAATCCAAACCAAACCCTAACCCTAACCCTCACCCTAACCCTAACCCTAAACCAAACCCTAACCCTAACTCTAACACTAACCCAAACCCAAAGCCTAACCCTAAACTAAACCGTAACCCTAACCCAAACCCTAAATCTAACACTAAACCTAACCCTAACCAAAACACGAACCCAAACCCTAACCCTAAACCAAACCCTAACTCACACCTTAACGCTAAACCTTACTCTGACCTTAACATAAACCAAAAACCTAACCCTAACCCTAAAACTAACCCAAACCCTAATCCTAACCCTAACACAAACCCTAATTCTAACCCTAACCCTAACCCAAACCCGAAACCTAACCCTAACCCAAATACAAACCCTAACCCTAACCCTAACCCTGACCCAAACCAAACCCTAACCCTAACCCTAACGCTAACCCTAACCCTATCCCAAACCCAAACACTAACGCGAACCCAAACTCTAACCTTCACCCTAACCTAAAACCTAACCCTAACCCTCACCCAAACCCTAACACTACCACTAACCCTAACCCTAAACCAAACCCAAACCTAAACTTAACCCTAACCCAAACACTAACCCTAACCCTAACCCTAATCCAAACCCTAACCCTAACCCAAACCCTAACCCTAAACCTAACCCTAACCCTAACCCTAAACCCTAATGCTAAACCTAACCCTAACCCTAACCCTAACCCTAACCCTAACCCTAACCCTAACCCTAAACCAAACCCAAACCCTAACACTAACACTAACCCAAATCCTAACCCTAAACCTAAACCAAACCGAAATCCTAACCCTAACCCTAACCGTAAACCTAACCCAAACCCAAACCCTAACCCTAAACTGAAACCTAACCCGAACCCAAACCCCAACCCTAACACTAACCCTAACCCTAAACCTAACCCTAACACTGTCCCTAACACAAACCAAACCATAACCGTAACCCTAACCCTAACCCTAACCCAAACCAAACCCTAACCCTAATCCTAACGCTAACTCTAACCCTAACCCAAACCCAAACACTAACCAGAAAACTAACCCTATCCCTAAACCAAAACCTAACCCTAACTCTAACCGTAACCCTAACCCAAACCTGAACCCTAACCCAAACCCTAACTCTAAAGCTAACGCTAACACAAACCCTAAACCTAACCCTGACCCAAACCCTAAAACTAACCCAAACCCAAACCCAAAACCTATCCCTAAACCGAAACCAACAGTAACCCTAACCTTAACCCAAACCCTAACCCTAACCCTAACACAAAACCTAACCCTAAACCTAAGCCTAACCCCTAAGCCCTAACCCTAACCCTTTCCCTAAACCAAACCCTAACCCTAACACTAACCTTAACCCAACACTAACCCTAACCAAACCAAACCAAACCCTAACCCTAACCCTAAACCTAACGCTAACCCAAACCCTAACGTAACCCAAAACCTAACCCTAACCCAAACCCTAACCCTAAACCTAAATCTAACCCAAACCCTAATGCTAAACCTAACCCTAACCCTAACCCTAACCCTAACCCAAAACCTAACACTAACCCTAACCCTAAACCTAACCCTAACCCAAACCCTAATGCTAAACCTAACCCTAACCCTAACCCTAACCCTAACC
>CM069530.1:1245000-1252500 GCA_035773235.1 Eospalax fontanierii | reverse complement strand
CCAAACCCAAACACTAACCCTCACCCGAACCCTAACCTTAACCCTAACCCAAAACCTAACCCTAACCCTCACCCAAACCCTTACACTACAACTAACCCTAACCCTAAACCAAACCCAACCCCTCACCTTAAACTTTTCCCTAAACCAATCCCTAACCCTAAACCTAACTCTAACCCAAACCTATTCCTTAACCGTAACCTTAATCCTAACCCTAACCCTTAGGCTAACCCAAGCCCTAACCCTAACTTTAACCCTAACCCTATCCCTAACACAAACCAAACCCTAACACTAACCCTAACCATAAACCTAACCCAAACCCAAACCCTAACCCAAACCCTAACCCAAAATCTAACCCAAAAACTTACCCTAAACCTAACCCTAACCCAAACCCTAACCTTAAACCTAACCCTAAACCAAACACTAACCCTAAACCTAACTCTAAACCAAACCTATTCCTTAACCATAACCTTAATCCTAACCCTAACCCTAACCCTAACCCAAGCCCTAACCCTAACCCTAAACCTAACCCTAAACCTAAACCAAACCCAAACCCTAACCCAAACCCTAACTCTAATCCTAACCCTAACCCTAACCCTAATCCAAACCAAACCCTAACCCTAACCCTAACACTAACCCTAACCCTAACCCTAACCCTAAACCAAACATTAACCCTAACTCTAACACTAACCCAAACCCAAAGTCTAACCCTAAACTAAAACGTAACCCTAACCCCAACCCTAAATCTAACCCTAAACCTAACCCTAACAAAAACACGAACCCAAACCCTAACCCTAAACCAAACCCTAACTCACACCTTAACGCTAAACCTTACTCTGACCTTAACATAAACCAAAAACCTAACCCTAACCCTAAAACTAACCCAAACCCTAACCCTAAACCTAACCCTAACCTTAAACTTAACCCTAAACCAATCCCTAACCCTAAACCTAACTCTAACCCAAACCTATTCCTTAACCGTAACCTTAATCCTAACCCTAACCCTAGGGCTAACCCAAGCCCTAACCCTAACCTTAACCCTAACCCTATCCCTAACACAAACCAAACCCTAACACTAACCTTAACCATAAACCTAACCCAAACCCAAACCCTAACCCAAACCCTAACCCAAAAACTTACCCTAACTCTAACCCTAACCCAAACCCTAACCTTAAACCTAACCCTAAACCAAACACTAACCCTAAACCTAACTCTAACCCAAACCTATTCCTTAACCATAACCTTAATCCTAACCCTAATCCTAACCCTAACCCAAGCCCTAACCCTAACCCTAAACCTAACCCTAAACCTAACCCAAACCCAAACCCTAACCCACAACCTAACTCTAATCCTAACCCTAACCCAAACCCTAATCCAAACCAAACCCTAACCCTAACCCTAACTCTGACCCTAACCCTAACCCTAAACCTAACCCTAAACCAAACCCTAACCCTAACTCTAACACTAACCCAAACCCAAAATCTAACCTTAAACTAAACCGTAACCCTAACCCCAACCCTAAATCTAAACCTAAACCTAACCCTAACCAAAACACGAACCCAAACCCTAACCCTAAACCAAACCCTAACTCACACCTTAACGCTAAACCTTACTCTGACCTTAACATAAACCAAAAGCCTAACCCTAACCCTAAAACTAACCCAAACCCTAACCCTAACCCTAACCCAAACCCTAATTCTAACCCTAACCCTAACCCAAACCCGAAACCTAACCCTAACCCAAATACAAACCCTAACCCTAACCCTAACCCTGACCCAAACCAAACCCTAACCCTAACCGTAACGCTAACCCTAACCATATCCCAAACCCAAACACTAACGCGAACCCGAACTCTAACATTCACCCTAACCTAAAACCTAACCCTAACCCTCACCCAAATCCTAACACTACCACTAACCCTAACCCTAAACCAAACCCAAAACCTAAACTTAACCCTAACCCAAACACTAACCCTAACCCTAACCCTAATCCAAACCCTAACCCTAACCCAAACCATAACCCTAACCCTAATCCTAACCCAAACCCTAACCCTAAACCTAAACCTAACACAAACCCTAATGCTAAACCTAACCCTAACCCTAACCCTAACCCTAACCCTAAACCAAACCCAAACCCTAACACTAACACTAACCCAAATCCTAACCCTAAACCTAAACCAAACCCAAATCCTAACCCTAACCCTAACCGTAAACCTAACCCAAACCCACACCCTAACCCTAAACTGAAACCTAACCCGAACCCAAACCCCAACACTAACACTAACCCTAACCCTAAATCTAACCCTAACACTATCCCTAACACAAACCAAACCATAACCGTAACCCTAACCCTAACCCTAACCCAAACCAAACCAATCCCTAACCCTAACCCTAACCCTAACCCTAACCCTAACCCTAACCTAACCCTAACCAAAATACGAAACCAAACCCTAACCCTAAACCAAACCCTAACTCACACCTTAACGCTAAACCTTACTCTGACCTTAACATAAACCAAAAACCTAACCCTAACACTAAAACTAACCCAAAACCTAACCCTAACCCTAACCCAAACCCGAAACCTAACCCTAACCCGAATACAAACCCTAACCCTAACCCTAACCCTGACCCAAACCAAACCCTAACCCTAACCCTAATGCTATCCCTAACCCTATCCCAAACCCAAACACTAACGCGAACCCGAAATCTAATCTTCACCCTAACCTAAAACCTAACCCTAACCCTCACCCAAACCCTAACACTACCACTAACCCTAACTCTAAAACAAACCCAAAACCTAAACTTAAACCTAACCCAAACACTAACCCTAACCCTAACCCTGATCCAAACCCTAACCCTAACCCAAACCCTAACCCTAAACCTAACCCTAACCCTAACCCTAAACCAAACCCTAACCCTAACCCTAATCCTAACCCAAACCCTAACCCTAAACCTAAACCTAACACAAACCCTAATGCTAACCCTAACCCCAACCCTACCCTAACCCTAACCCCCAAATAAACCTAACCCTAAACTTAATCCTAACTCTAACCCAAACCCAAACCCTAACCCTAAAATGAACCCTAACCCTAACCCAAACCCTAACCCTAACACTAACCCTAACCCTAAACGTAACCCTAACCCTAACCCTAACCCTAACCCAAACCAAACCCTAACCCTAACCCTAACCCTAACCCTAACCCAAACCAAAACCCTAACCCTAAACCTAACCCTAACCCTTACCCTAACCCTAACCCAAAACCTAACTCTAACCCTAACCCTAACCCTAAACCAAACCCAAAACCTAACACTAATACTAACCCTAACCCTAATCCTAACCCTAACCGTAACCCTAACCCTAACCCTAACCCAAACCCTAACCTTAAACTTAACCCTAAACCAAACCCTAACCCTAAACCTAACTCTAACACAAACCTAATCCTTAACCGTAACCTTAATCCTAACCCTAACCCTAAGGCTAACCCAAGCCCTAACCCTAACCTTAACCCTAACCCTATCCCTAACACAAACCAAACCCTAACCCTAACCCTAACCATAAACCTAACCCAAAACCAAACCCTAACCCAAACCCTAACCCAAACCCTAAGCCAAAAACTTACCCTAACCCTAACCCTAACCCAAACCCTAACCCTAAACCTAACCCTAACCCTAACCCTAACCCAAACCCTAACCCTAACCCAAACCCTAACCCTAAACCTAACCCTAACCCAAACCCTAATGCTAAACCTAACCCTAACCCTAACCCTAACCCTAACCCTAACCCTAAACCAAACCCAAACCCTAACACTAACACTAACCCAAATCCTAACCCTAAACCTAAACCAAACCGAAATCCTAACCCTAACCCTAACCCAAGCCCTAACCCGAATCCTAAACCTAACCCTAAACCTAACCCAAACCCAAACCCTAACCCAAACACTAACCCTAACCCTAACCCAAACAATTACCCTAACCATAATCCTAACCCTAACCCAAACCCTAATCCTAACCCTAACCCTAAACCTAACAAAAACTCTAACCCTAACCTGAACCCAAAACCTAACCCTAACCCTAACCCTAACCTAAACCTAAAGCAAACTTAAACCCTAACCCTAACCCTAACCCTAACGCAAACCCTAACCGTAACCCTAACCCTAACACGAACCCAAACCCAACGCAAACCCTAACCATAAACCTAACCCTACACCTAACCCAAATCCAAAACCTAACCCTAACCCAAACCCTAACCCTAAGCCTAAACCTAACTCTAGCCAAAACACGAACGCTAAACATAACCCAAAACCAAACCTTAACCCTAACCTTAAACCTAACCCTAACCCAAACACTAACACTAAACCTAACACTAAACCTAAACCAAATCCTAACCCTAACCCTAACCCAAACCCTAACCCTAACCCTAACCCTAACCCTAACCCAAACCCTTTCCATAACCCTAACCCTAACACAAACACAAACCCTAACTCTAAACCTAACCGTAACCGAAAACCTAACCCTAACCCAAAACGTAACAGTAACCCTTACCCTAATCCTAAACCAAACAGAAACCCTAACACTAACACTAAGCCTAACTATAAACCTAACCCTAATCCTAACCCTAACCCTAACCCTAACTCTAAACCTAACCCTAACCCAAACGCTAACCTTAAACCTAACCCTAAACCAAACCCTAACCCTAACCCTAACCCTAACCCTAACGAAAACCCTAACCCGAACGCTAATTTAAGCCTAACCCATACACTAACCCTAATCCTAACCCTAACCCTAACCCAAACCCTAAACTTAACCCAAATCCTAACCCTAACACTCACCCTAAACCTAACCCTTTCCCAAACCCTAACCCTAACCCTAAACCTGACCCTAACCCAAACACTAACCTTAACCCTAACCCTAAGCCTAACCCAAACCCTACCCTTAAACCTAACCCTAAACCAAACCCTAACTCTAAACCTAACTCTAACCCAAACCTAATCCTTAACCGTAAACTTAATCCTAACCCTAACCCTAACCCTAAACCAAGCCCTAACCCTAACCCTAACCCAAACACTTACCCTAACCATAATCCTAACTCTAACCCAAACCCTAATCCTAACCCTAACACTAACCCTAACACAAACTCTAACCCTCAACCGAACCCAAAACCTAACCCTAACCCTAACCCTAACCTAAACCTAACGCAAACCTAAACCCTAACCGTAACTCTAACCCTAACACCAGCCCAAACCCAAAACAGACCCTAACTCAACCCCTAACCCTAACCCTAATCCAAACCCTAACCCTAAACCTAACCCTAAAACGAACCCTAACCCAAAGCAAAACCTAACCATAAACCTAACCCTACACCTAAACCAAACCAAAACCCTAACCCTAACCCTTACCCTAAACCTAACCCAAACCCTAGCCCTAACCCAAACGCTAACCCTAAATCTAACCCTAACCCAAACCCTGACCCTAACACTATACCTAACCCTAAACCAAACCCAAACCCTAACTCTAACACTAACCGTAACCCTAACCCAAACACTAACCCTAACCCTAACCCTAAATCTAACCCTAACCCAAACCCTAACCCTAACCCTAACTCTAACAGTAACTCTAACCCAAACCAAACCCTAACCGTAACGATAATCCAAACACTAACCCTCACCCTAACCCAAACCCTAACTCTAACCCTCACCCTAACCCAAAGCCTAATCCTAACCCTAACCCTAACCCTAACCCAAAACCTAACTCTAACCCTCACCCTAACCCAAACCCTAACCCTAACCCTAGCCCTAAATCTAACCCTAACCCAAACCCTAACGCTAACCCTAACTCTAACAGTAACCCTAACCCAAACGAAACCCTAACCGAAACGATAATCCAAACAGTACACCTCACCCTAACCCAAACCCTAACTCTAACCCCCACCCTTACCCAAAACCTAATCCTAACCCTAACCCTAACCCTAAACCAAAACCTAACTCTAACCCTCACCCTAACCCAAACCCTAACCCTAACCCTAACCCTAAATCTAACCCTAACCCAAACCCTAACCCTAACCCTAACTCTAACAGTAACCGTAACCCAAACCAAACCCTAACCGTAACGATAATCCAAACAGTAACCCTCACCCTAACCCAAACCCTAACTCTAACCCTCACCCTTACCCAAAGCCTAATCCTTACCCTAACCCTAACCCTAAACCAAAACCTAACTCTAACCCTCTCCCTAACCCAAACCCTAACCCTAACCCTAACTCAAACCCTAACCCTAACCCTAACCCAAACCCTAACACTAAACCTAACCCTAACCCTAACCCTAACCGTAACCCTAACCCTAACCCTAAGCCTAACCCAAACCCTACCCTTAAACCTAACCCTAAACCAAAACCTAACCCTAACCCTAACCCTAACCCAAAACCTAACTCTAACCCTCACCCTAACCCAAACCCTAACCCTAACCCTAACCCTAAATCTAACCCTAACCCAAACCCTAACCCTAACCCTAACTCTAACAGTAACCCTAACCCAAACCAAACCCTAACCGTAACGATAATCCAAACAGTAACCCTCACCCTAACCCAAACCCTAACTCTAACCCTCACCCTTACCCAAAGCCTAATCCTAACCCTAACCCTAACCCTGACCCAAGCCCTAACCATAACACTAAATCTAATCCTAAACCTAACCCTAACCTTAACCATAACCCTAACCCTAACCCTAACCCTAACCCAGATCAAACCCTAACCCTATCCCTAACACTAACATTATCCCTAACCCAAACCAAACCCTAACCATAACCCTAACCCTAACCCTAACCCATACCCAAACCCTAACACTAAACCTAACCCTGACCCACAACCTAACCCTAACCCTAACACTAACACTAACCCTAACCAAACCAAACCAAACCCTAACCCTAACTTTTACCCAAACCCTAACCTAAACGCTAACCCTAATCCTAACCCTAACCATAACCCTAACGCCAACCAAACCCTAACCCTAACCCTAACCTTAATCCTAACCCTAACCCTAACCCAAACCCTAACCCTAACTCTAACATTAAGCCAAACCCAAAGCCTAACCCTAAACTAAACCGTAACCCTATCCCAAAGCCTAAATCTAACCCTAAACCTAACCCTAAGCAAAACACGAACCCAAACCCTAACCCTAAACCAAACATTAACCCAAACCCTAACGATAAAACTAACTCTACCCCTAACATAAACCAAAAACCTAACCCTAACCCTAACCCTAATCCAAACCCTAACTCTAACCCTAACCCTAACCCAAGCCCGAAACCTAACCCTAACCCAAATACACACCCTAACCCTAACCCTAAAACTAACCCAAACCAAACCCTAACCCAAGCCCAAACTCTAACCCTCAGCCGAACCCTAACCTTAACCCTAACCCAAAACCTAAACCTAACCCACACCCAAACCCTAACACTACAACTAACCCTAACCCTAAACCAAACCCAAACCCTAACCTTAAACTTAACC
>CM069530.1:1237500-1240000 GCA_035773235.1 Eospalax fontanierii | reverse complement strand
CATAAACCTAACCCTACACCTAAACCAAACCCAAACCCTAACCCTAACCCTTACCCTAAACCTAACCCAAACCCTAAACCTAACCCAAACGCTAACCCTAAATCTAACCCTAACCCAAACCCTGACCCTAACACTAAACCTAACCCTAAACCAAACCCAAACCCTAACTCTAACACTAACCCTAAACCTAACCCAAACCCTAACCCTAACCCTAACCCTAAATCTAACCCTAACCCAAACCCTAACCCTAACCCTAACTCTAACAGTAACCCTAACCCAAACCAAACCCTAACCGTAACGATAACCCAAACACTAACCCTCACCCTAACCCAAACCCTAACTCTAACCCTCACCCTAACCCAAAGCCTAATCCTTACCCTAACCCTTACCCTAACCCAAAACCTAACCCTCACCCTAACCCAAACCCTAACCCTTACCCTAACTCTAGCCCTAACCCTAACCCTAACCCTATCCCTAACACTAGACCAATCCCTAACCCTAACCGTATCCCTAACCTCAACCCTAACCCTAGCCCTAAGCCTAACCCAAACCCTACCCTTAAACCTAACCCTAAACCAAAACCTAAACCTAAACCCAACTCTAACCCAAACCTAATCCTTAACCGTAACCTTAATCCTAACCCTAACCCTAACCCTAACCCAAGCCCTAACCATAACCCTAAACCTAATCCTAAACCTAACCCTAACCTTAACCATAACCCTAACCCTAAACCTAACCCTAACCCAGATCAAACCCTAACCCTAACCCTAACACTAACATTATCCCTAACCCAAACCAAACCCTAACCATAACCCTAACCCTAACCCTAACCCATACCCAAACCCTAACACTAACCCTAACCCTAACCCACACCCTAACCCTAACCCTAACACTAACACTAACCCTAACCAAACCAAACCCTAACCCTAACTTTTACCCTAACCCTAACCTAAACGCTAACCCTAATCCTAACCCTAACCCTAACCCTAACCCAAACCAAACCCTAACACTAACCCTAACTTTAATCCTAACCCTAACCCTAACCCAAACTCTAACCCTAACTCTAACACTAAGCCAAACCCAAAGCCTAACCCTAAACTAAACAGTAACCCTATCCCAAAGCCTAAATCTAACCCTAAACCTAACCCTAAGCAAAACACGAACCCAAAACCTATCCCTAAACCAAACCCTAACCCAAACCCTAACGATAAAACTAACTCTACCCCTAACATAAACCAAAAACCTAACCCTAACCCTAACCCTAACCCTAACCCTAAACCTAATCCAAACCCTAACTCTAACCCTAACCCTAACCCAAACCCGAAACCTAACCCTAACCCAAATACAAACCCTAACCCTAACCCTAACCGTAACCCAAACCAAACCGTAACCCAAACCCAAACACTAACCCTCACCCGAACCCTAACCTTAACCCTAACCCAAAACCTAACCCTAACCCTCACCCAAACCCTAACACTACAACTAACCCTAACCCTAAACCAAACCCAAACCCTAACCCTAAACCTAAACCTAACCCAAACCCTAATGCTAAACCTAACCATAACCCTAACCCTAACCCTAACCCAAAACCTAACTCTAAACCTAACCCTAACCCTAAACCAAACCCAAACCCTAACACTAACACTAACCCTAGCACTAAACCTAACCCTAATCCTAACCCTAACCGTAACCCTAACCCTAACCCTAACCCAAACCCTAACCTTAAACTTAACCCTAAACCAATCCCTAACCCTAAACCTAACTCTAACCCAAATCTATTCCTTAACCGTAACCTTAATCCTAACCCTAACCCTAGGGCTAACCCAAGCCCTAACCCTAAGCTTAACCCTAACCCTATCCCTAACACAAACCAAACCCTAACACTAACCCTAACCATAAACCTAACCCAAACCCAAACCCTAACCCAAACCCTAACCCAAACCCTAACCCAAAAACTTACCCTAACCCTAACCCTAACCCAAACCCTAACCCAAGCCCTAACCCTAACCCTAAACCTAACCCTAAACCTAACCCAAACCCAAACCCTAACCCAAACCCTAACTCTAATCCTAACCCTAACCCTAACCCTAATCCAAACCAAACCAAACCCTAACCCTAACCCTAACCCTAACCCTAACCCTAACCCTAACCCTAACCCTAACCCTAAACCGAACCCTAACCCTAACTCTAACACTAACCCAAACCCAAAGTCTAACCCTAAACTAAAACGTAACCCTAACCCCAACCCTAAATCTAACCCTAAACCTAACCCTAACCAAAATACGAAACCAAACCCTAACCCTAAACCAAACCCTAACTCACACCTTAACGCTAAACCTTACTCTGACCTTAACATAAACCAAAAACCTAACCCTAACACTAAAACTAACCCAAAACCTAACCCTAACCCTAACCCAAACCCGAAACCTAACCCTAACCCGAATACAAACCCTAACCCTAACCCTAACCCTGACCCAAACCAAACCCTAACCCTAACCCT
>CM069530.1:1210000-1230000 GCA_035773235.1 Eospalax fontanierii | reverse complement strand
AACACAAACCCTAACTCTAAACCTAACCGTAACCCAAAACCTAACCCTAAACCAAAACGTAACAGTAACCCTAACCCTAACCCTAAACCAAACAGAAACCCTAACACTAACACTAACCCTAACTATAAACCTAACCCTAATCCTAACCCTAACCCTAACCCTAACTCTAAACCTAACCCTAACCCAAACGCTAACCTTAAACCTAACCCTAAACCAAACCCTAACCCGAACCCTAACCCTAACCCTAACGAAAACCCTTACCCGAACCCTAATCTTAACCCTAACCCATACACTAACACTAATCCTAACCCTAACCCTAACCCAAACCCTAAACTTAACCCAAATCCTAACCCTAACACTAACCCTAAACCTAACCCTTTCCCAAACCCTCACCCTAATCCCTAAACCTGACCTAACCCAAACACTAACCTTAACACTAACCCTAAGCCTAACCCAAACCCTACCCTTAAACCTAACCCTAAACCAAACCCTAACTCTAACCAAAACCTAATCCTTAACCGTAAACTTAATCCTAACCCTAAACCTAACCCTAACCCAAGCCCTAACCCTAACCCTAACCCAAACACTTACCCTAACCATAATCCTAACCCTAACCCAAACCCTAATCCTAACCCTAACCCTAACCCTAACACAAACTCTAACCCTAAACCGAACCCAAAACCTAACCCTAACCCTAACCCTAAGCTAAACCTA
The DNA here is from genome assembly GCA_035773235.1 of Eospalax fontanierii. Lineage (NCBI taxonomy): Eukaryota > Metazoa > Chordata > Mammalia > Rodentia > Spalacidae > Eospalax > Eospalax fontanierii. Next base: position 1,229,286 of record CM069530.1, on the reverse strand, counting down.
ACGCAAACCTAAACCCTAACCGTAACTCTAACCCTAACACCAGCCCTAACCCAAAACAAACCCTAACTCAACCCCTAACCCTAACCCTAATCCAAACCCTAACACTAACCCTAAAACGAACCCTAACCCAAAACAAAACCTAACCATAAATCTAACCCTACACCTAAACCAAACCCAAATCCTAACCCTAACCCTTACCCTAAACCTAACCCAAACCCTAACCCTAACCCAAACCCTAACCCTAAATCTAACCCTAACCCAAACCCTGACCCTAACACTAAACCTAACCCTAAACCAAACCCAAACCCTAACCCTAACCCTAACCCTAAATCTAACCCTAACCCAAACCCTAACCCTAACCCTAACTCTAACAGTAACCCTAACCCAAACCAAACCCTAACCGTAACGATAACCCAAACACTAACCCTCACCCTATCCCAAACCCTAACTCTAACCCTCACCCTAACCCAAAGCCTAATCCTAACCCTAACCCCAACCCTAACCCAAAACCTAACTCCAACCCTCACCCTAACCCAAACCCTAACCCTAACCCTAACTCAAACCCTAACCCTAACCCTAACCCAAACCCTAACACTAAACCTAACACTAACCCTAACCCTAACCGTAACCCTAACCCTAACCCTAAGCCTAACCCAAACCCTACCCTTAAACCTAACCCTAAACCAAAACCTAACCCTAAACCTAACTCTAACCCAAACCTAATCCTTAACCGTAACCTTAATCCTAACCCTATCCCTAACCCTAACCCAAGCCCTAACCATAACCCCAAACCTAATCCTAAACCTAACCCTAACCTTAACAATAACCTAACCCTACCCTAACCCAGACGAAACCCTAACCCTAACCCTAACACTAACATTATCCCTAACCGAAACCAAACCCTAACCATAACCCTAACCCTAACCCTAACCCATACCCAAACCCTAACACTAACCCTAACCCTAACCCACACCCTAATCCTAACCCTAACACTAACACTAACCCTAACCAAACCAAACCCTAACCCTAACTTTTACCCTAACCCTAACCTAAACGCTAACCATAATCCTAACCCTAACCCTAACCCTAACCCAAACCAAACCCTAACCCTAACCCTAACCTTAATCCTAACCCTAACCCTAACCCAAACCCTAACCCTAACTCTAACACTAAGCCAAACCCAAAGCCTAACCCTAAACTAAACGGTAACCCTATCCCAAAGCCTAAATCTAACCCTAAACCTAACCCTAAGCAAAACATGAACCCAACCCCTAACCCTAATCCAAACCCGACCCGAATCCCTCATGCTAAACCTAACCCTAACCCTAACCCTAACACTACCCCTAACCCAAAACCTAACTCTAACCCTAACCCTAACCCTAAACCAAACCCAAACCCTAACACTAACACTAACCCTAGCACTAAAGCTAACCCTAATCCTAACCCTAACCGTAACCCTAACCCTAACCCTAACCCAAACCCTAACCTTAAACTTAACCCTAAACTAATCCCTATCCCTAACCCTAACTCTAAGCCAAACCTATTCCTTAACCGTAACCTTAATCCTAGCCCTAAGCCAAAGGCAAACCAAGCCCTAACCCTAACCTTAATCCTAACCCTATCGCTAACACAAACCAAACCCTAACACTAACCCTAAACATAAACCTAACCCAAATCCAAACCGTAACCCAAACCATAACCCAAACCCTAACCCAAACACTTACCCTAACCCTAACCCTAACCCAAACCCTAACCCTAACCCTAATCCTAACCCAAACCCTAACCCTAAACCTAAACCTAACCCAAACCCTAATGCTAAACCTAACCCTAACCCTAACCCTAACCCTAACCCTAAACCAAACCCAAACCCTAACACTAACACTAACCCAAATCCTATCCCTAAACCTAAACCAAACCGAAATCCTAACCCTAACCGTAAACCTAACCCAAACTCAAACCCTAAACCTAAACTGAATCCTAACCCGAACCCAAACCCCAACCCTAACACTAACCCTAACCCTAAACCTAACCCTAACCCTAACACTATCCCTAACACAAACCAAACCATAACCGTAACCCTAACCCTAACCCTAACCCAAACCAAACCCTAACGCTAAACCTAACGCTAACCCTAACCCTAACCCAAACCCAAACACTAACCCGAAAATTAACCCTATCCCTAAACCAAAACCTAACCCTAACTCTAACCCTAACCCTAACACAAACCCGAACCCTAACCCAAACCCTAACTCTAAAGCTAACGCTAACCCAAACCCTAAACCTAACCCTGACCCAAACCCTAAAACTAACCCAAACCCAAACCCAAAACCTATCCCTAAACCGAAACCTAACAGTAACCCTAACCTTAACCCAAACACTAACCCTAACCCTAACACAAAACCTAACCCTAAACCTAAGCCTAACCCCTAAGCCCTAACCCTAACCCTTTCCCTAAACCAAACCCTAACCCTAACACTAACCTTAACCCAACAGTAACCCTAACCAAACCAAACCAAACCCTAACCCTAACCCTAACCCTAACGCTAACCCAAAACCCTAACACTAACCCTAACCCTAACCCTAAACCAAACCCAAACCCTAAAACTAACACTAAAACTAATCCTAACCCTAAATCTAAACTAAACCGAAATCCTAACCCTAGCCCTAACCGTAACCCTAACCCAAACCAAACCCTAACCCTAAACTGAAACCTAACCCTAACCCAAACCCCAACCCTAACACTAACCCAAACCCTAACCCAAAACCTAATCCTAACCCTAACCGAAACCAAACTGTAACCCTAAACCTAAACCTAACCCTAACCCAAACCCAAACCCTAACCCTAATCCTAACCCTAACCCAAACCCAAAACCTAACACTAAACCTAACCCTAACCCAAACCCTAACCCTAACCCTAACCCTAACCCAAACTCTAACCCTAACCCTAACCCTAAACATAACCCTAACCCTAACCCTAAAACCTAAACCTAAACCTAACGCAAACCCAAACCCTAACCGTAACCCTAACCCTAAAACCAGCCCTAACACAAACCAAACCCTAACCCAAACCCTAACCCTAACCGTAACCCAAACCCTAACCCTAACCCTAAACCTAACCCAAACCCAAACCCTAACCCGAACCCTAACCCTAACCCAAATCAAACCCTAATCCTAATCCTAACACTAACCCTAACCCAAACACAAACCCTAACACTAACCCTCATCCTAATCCACATCCTAACACTAACCCTAACCCTAACATTAACCCTAACCCAAACCAAACCCTAACACTAAACCTAACCCCAACCCTAACCCAAACGATAACCCTAATCCTAAACCTAACCCTAACCCTTACCCTACTACTAACCCTAACCCAAACCAAACCCTAACACTAACCCTAATCCTAAAGCAAACCCAAACCCTAACACAAACGCTAATCCTAACCCACACCATAACCCTAAACCTAACCCTAACCCTAACCCAAGCCCTAACCCAAACCCTAACCCAAACACTTACCAAACCATAATCCTATCCCTAACCCAAACCCTAATCCTAACCCTAACCCTAACCCTAACACAAACTCTAACCCTAAACCGAACCCAAAACCTAACCCTAACCCTAACCCTAACCTAAACCTAACGCAAACCTAAACCCTAACCGTAACTCTAACCCTAACACCAGCCCTAACGCAAAATAAACCCTAACTCAACCCCTAACCCTAACCCTAATCCAAAACCTAACCCTAAACCTAACCCTAAAACGTACCCTAACCCAAAGCAAAACCTAACCATAAACCTAACCCTACACCTAAACCAAACCCAAACCCTAACCCTAACCCTTACCCTAAACCTAACCCAAACCCTAACCCAAACCCAAACCCTAACCCTAAATCTAACCCTAACCCAAACTCTGACCCTAACACTAAACCTAACCCTATCCCAGACCCAAACCCTAACTCTGACTCTAACACTTATCCTAACCCTAACCCAAAGCCTAGCCCTAACCCTAACCCTAAATCTAACCCTAACCCAAACCCTAACCCTAACCCTAAATCTAACAGTAACCCTAACCCAAACCAAACCCAAATGTAACGATAACCCAAACACTAACCCTCACCTAACCCAAACCCTAACTCTAACCCTCACCCTAACCCAAAGCCTAATCATAACCCTAACCCTAACCCTAACCCAAAACCTAACTCTAACCCTCAACCTAACCCAAACCCTAACCCTAACCCTAACTCAAACCCTAACCCTAACCCAAACCCTAACACTAAACCTAACCCTAACCCTAACCCTAACCCTAACCCTAACCGTAACCCTAACCCTAACCCTAAGCCTAACCCAAACCCTAACCTTAAACCTAACCCTAAACCAAAACCTAACCCTAAATCCAACTCTAACCCAAACCTAATCCTTAACCGTAACCTTAATCCTAACCCTAACCCTAACCCTAACCCAAGCCCTAACCATAACCCTAAACCTAATCGTAAACCTAAACCTAACCTTAACCATAACCCTAACCCTAAGCCTAACCCAGACCAAACCCTAACCCTAACCCTAACCCTAACCCTAACCCATACCCAAACCCTAACACTAACCCTAACCCTAACCCACACCCTAACCCTAACCCTGACACTAACACTAACCCTAACCAAACCAAACCCTAACCCTAACTTTTACCCTAACCATAACCTAAACGCTAACCCTAATCCTAACCCTAACCCTAACCCTAACCCAAACCAAACCCTAACCCTAACCCTAACCCTAACCTTAATCCTAACCCTAACCCTAACCCAAACCCTCACCCTAACTCTAACACTAAGCGAAACCCAAAGCCTAACCCTAAACTAAACCGCAACCCTATCCCAAAGCCTAAATCTAACCCTAAACCTAACCCTAAGCAAAACACTAACCCAAACCCTAACCCTAAACCAAACATTAACCCAAACCCTAACGATAAAACTAACTCTACCCCTAACATAAACCAAAAACCTAACCCTAACCCTAACCCTAACCCTAATCCAAACCCTAACTGTAACCGTAACCCTAACCCAAACCCGAAACCTAACCCTAACCCAAATACAAACCCTAACCCTAACCCTAACCCTAACCCAAACCAAACCCTAACCCAAACCCAAACACTAACCCTCACCCGAACCCTAAAGTTAATCCTAACCCAAAACCTAACCCTAACCCTCACCCAAACCCTAACACTACAACTTACCCTAACCCTAAACCAAACCCAAACCCTAACCTTAACCCTAATCCAAACTCTAACCCTAACCCTAACCCTAATCCAAACCCTAACCCTAACCCAAACCCTAACCCTAAACCTAACCCTAACCCTAAACCTAACCCTAACCCTAACCCAAACCCTAAACCTAAACCTAAACCTAACCCAAACCCTAATGCTAAACCTAACCCTAACCCTAACCCTAAACCTAACCCAAAACCTAACTCTAAACCTAACCCTAACCCTAAACCAAACCCAAACCCTAACACTAACACTAACCCTAGCACTAAACCTAACCCTAATCCTAACCCTAACCGTAACCCTAACCCTAACCCTAACCCAAACCCTAACCTTAAACTTAACCCTAAACCAATCCCTAACCCTAACCCAAACCCTAACCTTAAACTTAACCCTAAACCAATCCCTAACCTTAAACCTAACTCTAACCCAAACCTATTCCTTAACCGTAACCTTAATCCTAACCCTAACCCTAAGGCTAACCCAAGCCCTAACCCTAACCTTAACCCTAACCCTATCCCTAACACAAACCAAACCCTAACACTAACCCTAACCTTAAACCTAACCCAAGCCCAAACCGTAACCCAAACCCTAACCCAAATCCTCACCCAAACACTTACCCTAACCCTAACCCTAACCCAAGCCCTAACCCTAACCCTAAACCTAAACCTAACCCAAACCCAAACCCTAACCCAAACCCTAACCTTAATGCTAACCCTAACCCTAACCCAAACCAAACCAAACCCTAACCCTAACCCAAACCCTAACCCTAAACCTAACCCTATCGCTAACCCTAACCCTAACCGTAACGCAAACCCTAAGCCTAAGCCTAAACGTAACGCAAACCCTAATGCTAAGCCTAACCCTAAACCTAACCTTAACCCTTACCCTAACCCAAAACCTAACTCTAACCCTAACCCTAACCCTAAACCAAACCCAAACCCTAACACTAACACTAACCCTAACACTAAACCTAACCCTAACCCTAACCCTAAGCCTAACCCAAACCCTAGCCTTAAACCTAACCCTAAACCAAACCCTAACCCTAAACCTAACTCTAACCCAAACCTAATCCTTAACCGTAACCTTAATCCTAACCCTAACCATAACCCAAGCCCTAACCCGAATCCTAAACATAACCCTAAACCTAACCGAAACCCAAACCCTAACCCAAACACTAACCCTAACCCTATCCCAAACAATTACCCTAACCATAATCCTAACCCTACCCCAAACCCTAATCCTAACCCTAAACCTAAACCTAACAAAAACTCTAACCCTAACCCGAACCCAAAACCTAACCCTAACCCTAACCCTAACCTAAACCTAACGCAAACTTAAACCCTAACCCTAACCCTAACCCTAACCCAAACCCTAACCGTAACCCTCACCCTAACACGAACCCTAACCCAACGCAAACCCTAACCATGAACCTAACCCTACACCTAACCCAAATCCAAACCCTAACCCTAACCCAAACCATAACCCTAACCCTAAACCTAACTCTAGCCAAAACACGAACGCTAAACATAACCCAAAACCAAACCTTAACCCTAAACTTAAACCTAACCCTAACCCAAACACTAACACTAAACTTAACACTAAACCTAAACCAAATCCTACCCCTAACCCTAACCCAAACCCTAACCCTAACCCTAACCATAACCCAAACCCAAACCCTTTCCCTAACCCTAACCCTGACACAAACACAAACCCTAACTCTAAACCTAACCGTAACCCAAAACCTAACCCTAAACCAAAACGTAACAGTAACCCTAACCCTAACCCTAAACCAAACAGAAACCCTAACACTAACACTAACCCTAACTGTAAACCTAACCCTAATCCTAACCCTAACCCTAACCCTAACTCTAAACCTAACCCTAACCCAAACGCTAACCTTAAACCTAACCCTAAACCAAACCCTAACTCTAACCAAAACCTGATCCTTAACCGTAAACTTAATCCTAACCCTAAACCTAACCCTAACCCAAGCCCTAACCCTAACCCTAACCCAAACACTTACCCTAACCATAATCCTAACCCTAACCCAAACCCTAATCCTAACCCTAACCCTAACCCTAACACAAACTCTAACCCTAAACCGAACCCAAAACCTAACCCTAACCCTAACCCTAACCTAAACCTAACGCAAACCTAAACCCTAATCGTAACTCTAACCCTAACACCAGCCCTAACCCAAAACAAACCCTAACTCAACCCCTAACCCTAACCCTAATCCAAACCCTAACCCTAAACCTAACCCTAAAACGAACCCTAACCCAAAGCAAAACCTAACCATAAACCTAACCCTACACCTAAACCAAACCCAAACCCTAACCCTAACCCTTACTTTAAACCTAACCCAAACCCTAACCCTAAACTTAACCCTAACCCTATCCCTAACACAAACCAAACCCTAACACTAACCCTAACCATAAATCTAACCCAAACCCAAACCCTAACCCAAACCCTAACCCAATCCCTAACCCAAACCCTTTCCCTAACCTTAAACCTAACACAAACACAAACCCTAACTCTAAACCTATCCGTCACCCAAAACCTAACCCTAACCCAAAACGTAACAGTAACCCTAACCCTAACCCTAAACCAAACAGAAACCCTAACACTAACACTAACCCTAACTATAAACCTAACCCTAATCCTAACCCTAACCCTAACCCTAACTCTAAACCTAACCCTAACCCAAACGCTAACCTTAAACCTAACCCTAAACCAAACCCTAACCCTAACCCTAACCCTAACCCTAACGAAAACCCTAACCCGAACACTAATCTTAACCGTAACCCATACACTAACACTAATCCTAACCCTAACCCTAACCCAAACCCTAAACTTAACCCAAATCCTAACCCTAACACTAACCCTAAACCTAACCCTTTCCCAAACCCTAACCCTAACCCTAAACCTGACCTAACCCAAACACTAACATTAACCCTAACCCTAAGCCTAACCCTAACTCTAACCAAAACCTAATCCTTAACCGTAAACTTAATCCTAACCCTAAACCTAACCCTAACCCAAGCCCTAACCCTAACCCGAATCCAAACACTTACCCTAACCATAATCCTAACCCTAACCCGAACCCTAATCCTAACCATAACCCTAACACTACCACAAACTCTAACCCTAAACCGAACCCAAAACCTAACCCTAACCCTAACCCTAACCTAAACCTAACGCAAACCTAAACCCTAACCGTAACTCTAACCCTAACACCAGCCCTAACCCAAAACAAACCCTAACTCAACCCCTAACCCTAACCCTAATCCAAACCCTAACCCTAAACCTAACCCTAAAACGAACCCTAACCCAAAGCAAAACCTAACCATAAACCTAACCCTACAACTAAACCAAACCCAAACCCTAACCCTAAACCTTACCTTAAACCTAACCCAAACCCTAACCCTAACCCAAACCCTAACCCTAACCCAAACCCTGACCCTAACACTAAACCTAACCCTAAACCAAACCCAAACCCTAACTCTAACACTAACCCTAACCCTAACCCAAACCCTAACCCTAACCCTAACTCTAACAGTAACCCTAACCCAAACCAAACCCTAACCGTAACGATAACCCAAACACTAACCCTCACCCTAACCCAAACCCTAACTCTAACCCTCACCCTAACCCAAAGCCTAATCCTAACCCTAACCCTAACCCTAACCCAAAACCTAACTCTAACCCTCACCCTAACCCAAACCCTAACCCTAACCCTAACTCAAACCCTAACCCTAACCCTAACCCAAACCCTAACACTAAACCTAACCCAAACCCTAACCCTAACCGTAACCCTAACCCTAATCCTAAGCCTAACGCAAACCCTACCCTTAAACCTAACCCTAAACCAAAACCTAACCCTAAACCTAACTCTAACCCAAACCTAATCCTTAACCGTAACCTTAATCCTAACCCTAAACCTAACCCTAACCCAAGCCCTAACCATAACCCTAAACCTAATCCTAAACCTAACCCTAACCTTAACTATAACCTAACCCTAACCCTAACCGAGACCAAACCCTAACCCTAACCCTAACACTAACATTATCCCTAACCCAAACCAAACCCTAACCATAACACTAACCCTAACCCTAACCCATACCCAAACCCTAACACTAACCCTAACCCTAACCCACAACCTAACACTAACCCTAACACTAACACTAACCCTAACCAAACCAAACCCTAACCCTAACTTTTACCCTAACCCTAAACTAAACGCTAACCATAATCCTAACCCTAACCCTAACCCTAACCCAAACCAAACCCTAAAGCTAACCCTAACCTTAATCCTAACCCTAACCCTAACCCAAACCCTAACCCTAACTCTAACACTAAGCCAAACCCAAAGCGTAACTCTAAACTAAACGGCAAACCTATCCCAAAACCTAAATCTAACCCTAAACCTAACCCTAAGCAAAACACGAACCCAAACCCTAACACTAAACCAAACCCTAACCCAAACCCTAATGCTAACCCTAACCCTAACCCGAACCCTAACCCTAACCCTAACCCAAACCAAATCCTAACACTAAACCTAACCCCAACCCTAACCCAAACGATAACCCTAATCCTAAACCTAACCCTAACCCTAACCCTACTACTAACCCTGACCCAAACCAAACCATAACACTAACCCTAACCCTAAAGCAAACCCAAACCCTAACACTAACGCTAAACCTAACCCACACCAGAACCCGAACCCTAAGCCTAATACTAACCATAACCCAAACCAAACCCTAACACTAACCCTAACCCTAACCCTAACCCTAACCGAAATCCTAACCCTAACCCTAACCCTAACCCTAAACAAAACCAAACGCTAACCCTAACCCTAACACTAACCCTAACGCAAACCCTAACCCTAAACCTAACACTAACCCTAACCCAAAGTCTAACCCTAACCCAAACCCAAACCCAAAGCCTAACCCGAAACTTAACCGTAATCCTAAACCAAACCCTCACCCTAACCCTCACCCTAACCTTAACCCAAATCCTAACCCTAAACCTAACCAAAACCCTAACCCTAAGGCAAACTCAAACCCTAAACCTAACCCTAACCCAAACTCAAACCCTAACCGTAACCCTAAACTTAACCTTAACCATAACCTTAACCCAAACCATAACTCTAACCCTAACACTACAACTAACCCTAACCCTAAACCAAACCCAAACCCTAACACTAACACTAACCCTAACCCAAACCCTAACCCTAAACCTAAACCTAACCCAAACCCTAATGCTAAACCTAACCCTAACCCTAACACTAACCCTAACCCAAAACCTAACTCTAACCCTAACCCTAACCCTAAACCAAACCCAAACCCTAACACTAACACTAACCCTAGCACTAAACCTAACCCTAATCCTAACCCTAACCGTAACCCAAACCCTAACCCTAACCCAAACCCTAACCTTAAACTTAACGCTAAACCAATCCCTAACCCTAAACCTAACTCTAACCCAAACCTATTCCTTAACCGTAACCTTAATCCTAACCCTAACCCTAAGGCTAACCAAGCCCTAACCCTAACCTTAACCCTAACCCTATCCCTAACACAAACCAAACCCTAACACTAACCCTAACCATAAACCTAACCCAAACCCAAGCCGTAACCCAAACCCTAACCCAAACCCTAAACCAAACACTTACCCAAACCAAAACCATAACCTTAAACCTAACCCTAAACCAAACGCTAACCCTAAACCTAACTCTAACCCAAACCTATTCCTTAACCGTAACCTTAATGCTAACCCTAACCCTAACCCTAACCCATGCCCTAAACCTAACCCTAAACCTAACCCTAAACCTAACCGAAACCCAAACCCTAAGCCAAACCCTAACCTTAATCCTAACCCTAACCCTAACCCTAACCCTAACAAAACCAAACCCTAACCCTAACCCTAACCCTAACCCTAAACCTAACCCTAACCCAAACCCTATCTCTAACCCTAACATTAACCCTAACCCAAACCAAATCCTAAACTAATCCTAACCCTAACCCTAACACAAAGCCTAACTTTAACCCTACCCTTAACCCTAACCCTAACCCTAAGCCTAACCCAAACGCAAACGCAAACTCTAACCCTAACCCAAAACCTAACCCTAACCCAAAACCTAAAACTAACCCTAAACCTAATCCTAAATCAAAACCAAACCCTAACACTAACAGTAACCCTAACCCTAACCCTAACCCAAACTCTAAATCTAACCCTAACCCTAACCCTAAACCTAACCTTAACCCAAAACGTAACCCTAACCCTCACCCAAACCGTAACACTACCTCTAAACCTAACCCTAAACCAAACCCACACCCTAAACTTAACCCTAACCCAAACACTAACCCTAACCCTAACCCTAACCCTAACCCAAAACCTAACCCTAAGCCAAACCCTAACCCTAAACCTAACCCTAACTCTAACCCTAACCCTAAACCAAACCCTAACCCTAAACCTAACCCTAAACCAAACCCTAACGCTAAACCTAACCCTAACCCTAATATAAACCAAAAACCTAACCCTACCCCTAACCCTAACCCTAAACCTAAACAAAACCAAAACCCTAACACTTACACCAACCCTAACTCTGAACCTAACCCTAATCCTAACCCTAACCCTAACATAAAAACTAATACTAAACCAAACCCTAACCCTAACCCTAACCCTAACCCTAACCCTAACCAAAGCCCTAACCCTAACCCTAACCCTAAACCTAAACCTAACCCAAACCCAAACCCTAACCCAAACCCTAACTCTAACCCTAAACCAAACACTTACCCTAACCATAAACCTAACCCTAACCCAAAACCTAATCCTAACCCTAACCCTAACCCTAACAGAAAATCTAACCCTAACCGGAACCCAAAACCTAACCCTAACTCTATCCCTAACCCTAACCCTAATCCTAACCCTAAACCTAAACCTAACCCTAACACGAACCCTAACCCAAAGTAAACCCTACCCATAAACCTAACCCTACACCTAAAACAAACCCAAACCCTAACATTAACCCTTAAACTAAACCTAACACAAACCCTAACCGTAACCTTAACCCTAAACTAACCCTGATCACAACCCTAACCCTAACAATAAACCTAACCCTAAACCAAACCCAAACACTAACCCTAACCCTAACCCTAACCTAACCCAAACACTAACCCTAACCCTAACCCTAAATCTAACCCTAACCTAAACCTTAACCCTAACACTAACTCTAACACAAACCCTAACCCAAACCAAACCCTAACCATAACGATAACCCAAACACTAAACCTCACCCTAACCCAAACCCTAACTCTAACCCTCACCCTAAACCAAACCCTAATCCTAACCCTAACCCTAACCCTAACCCAAACCCTAACTCTAACTCTCACCCTAACCCAAACCCAAACCCTAACCCTAACCCTAACCCTAACTCAAACCCTAACCCTAACCCTAATCCAAACCCTAAACCTAACCCTAACCTTAACCATAAGCCTAACCCTAAGCCTAACCCAGACCAAACCCTAACCCTATCCCTAACACTAACACTATCCCTAACCCAAACCAAACCCTAACCGTAACCGTAACCCTAACCCTAACCCTAAACCATACCCAAACCCTAACACTAACCCTAACCCTAACCCACACCCTAAACCTAATCCTAACCCTAACCTTAACCCTAACCCAAACCAAACTCTAACCCTAACCCTAACCCTAATTCTAACCCTAACCCTAACCCAAACACTAACCCTAACTCTAACACTAACCCAAACCCAAAGCCTAACCCTAAACTAAACCGTAACCCTAACCCAAAGCCTAAATCTAACCCTAAACCTAACCCTAAGCAAAACACGAACCCAAACCCTAATCCTAAACCAAACCCTAACCCAAACGCCAACGCTAAAACTAACTCTACCCCTAACATAAACCAAAAACCTAAACCAAAACCCTAACCCTAACCCTAAAAGTAACCCTAGTTCAAACCCTAACTCTAACCCTAACCGTAACCCAAACCCGAAACCTAACCCTAATCCAAATACAAACCCTAACCCTAACCCTAACCATAATCCAAACCAAACCCTAACCCAAACCCAAACACTAACCCGAAACCGAACCCTAACCTTAACCCTAACCCAAAACCTAACCCTAACCCTCACCCAAACCCTAACACTACCACTAACCCTAACCATAAACCAAACCCAAACCCTAACCTTAACCCTAATCCAAACACTAACCCTAACCCTAACCCTAACCCTAACCCTAACCGTAACCCTAACCCAAACCCTAACGCTAAACCTAAACCTAATCCAAACCCTAATGATAAATTTGACCCTAACCCTAAGCCTAACCCTAACCCAAAACATAACTCTAACCCTAACCCTAACACTAAACCAAACCCAAACCCTAACACTAACACTAACCCTAACACTAAACCTATCTCTAACCCTAACCCAAGCTCTAACCCTAACCCTAAACCTAAACCTAAACCTAACCCAAACCCAAACCCTAACCCAAACCCTAACCTTAATCCTAACCCTAACCCTAACCCTAACCAAACCAAACCCTAACCCTAACCCTAACCCTAACCCTAACCCTAAACCTAACCCTAACCCAAACCCTAACCCTAAACCTAACCCTAACCCAAACCCGAAACCTAACCCTAACCCAAATACAAACCCTAACCCTAACACTAACCCTAACCCAAACCAAACCCTAACCCTAACGCTAACCCAAACCAAACTCTAACCCAAATACTAAACCTCAACCGAAACCTAACCTTAAGCCTAACCCAAAACCTAACCCTAACCCTCACCCAAACACTAACACTACCACTAACCGTAACCCTAAACCAAACCCATACCCTAACCTTAACCATAACCCAAACACTAACCCTAACCCTAACCCTAAACCAAACCCTAACCCTAACCCAAACCCTAACCCTAAACCTAACCCTATCCCTAACACTAACCCTAACCGTAACCCAAACCCTAACCCTAAACCTAAACGTAACCCAAACCCTAATGCTAACCCTAACCCTAAACCTATCCTTAACCCTTACCCTAACCCAAAACCTAACTCTAACCCTAACCCTAACCCTAAACCAAACCCAAACCCTAACACTAACACTAACCCTAACACTAAACCTAACCCTAACCCTAACCCTAACCGTAACCCTAAACCTAACCCTAAGCCTAACCCAAACCCTAGCCTTAAACCTAACCCTAAACCAAACCCTAACCCTAAACCTAACTCTAACCCAAACCTAATCCTTAACCGTAACCTTAATCCTAACCCTAACACTAACACAAGCCCTAACCCGAATCCTAAATCTAACCCTAAACCTAACCCAAACACAAACCCTAACCCAAACACTAACCCTAACCCTAACCCAAACAATTACCCTAACCATAATCCTAACCCTAACCCAAACCCTAATCCTAACCCTTACCCTAAACCTAACAAAAACTTTAACCCTAACACGAACCCAAAACCTAACCCTAACCCTAACCCTAACCTAAACCTAACGCAAACTTAAACCCTAAACCTAAACCTAACCCTAACCCAAACCCAAACCCTAACTGTAACCCTAACCCTAACCCAAACCCTAAACCTAACACTAAACCTAACCCTAACCCAAACCCTAACCCTAACCCTAACCCTAACCCAAACTATAACCCTAACCCTAACACTAACCCTAAACCAAACCCTAACCCTAAACATAACCCTAACCCTAACCCTAAACCTAAACCTAAACCTAACGCAAACCCAAACCCTAAACGTAACCCTAACACTAAAACCAGCCCTAACAAAAACCAAACCATAACCCAAACCCTAACCCTAACCGTAACCCAAACCCTAACCATTACCCTAAACCTAACCCAAACCCAAACCCTAACACTAACCCTAACCCTAACCCAAACCAAACCCTAATCCTAATCCTAACCCTAACCCTAACCAAAACCCAAACCCTAACACTAACCCTCACCCTAACCCACATCCTAACCCTAACCCTAACCCTAACATTAACCCTAACCCAAACCAAACCCTAACACTAACCCTAACCCCTACCCTAACCCAAACAATAACCCTAATCCTAAACCTAACCCTAACCCTAACCCTACTACTAACCCTAACCCAAACCAAACCCTAACACTAACCCTAACCCTAAAGCAAACCCAAACCCTAACACTAACACTAAAACTAATCCTAACCCTAAACCTAAACTAAACCAAAATCCTAACCATAGCCCTAACCGTATCCCTAACCCAAACCAAACCCTAACCCTAAACTGAAACCTAACCCTAACACAAACCCCAACGCTAACACTAACCCTAACCCTAATCCAAAGCCTAACCCTAACCGTAACCGAAACCAAACTGTAACCCTAAACCTCTACCTAACCCTAACCCAAACCCAAACCCTAACCCTAACCCTAACCCTAACCCAAACCCTAAACCTAACACTAAACCTAACCCTAACTCAAACCCTAACCCTAACCCTAACCCTAACCCAAACTCTAACCCTAACCCTAACACTAACCCTAAACCAAACCCTAATCCTAACTCAAACCCTAACCCTAACCCTAATCCAAACCCTAAACCTAACCCTAACCTTAACCATAACCCTAACCCTAACACTAACCCAGACCAAACCCTAACACTAACCCTAACCCTAACCCACACCCTAACCCTAATCCTAACCCTAACCTTAACCCTAACACAAACCAAACCCTAACCCTAACCCTAACCCTAATCCTAACCCTAACCCTAACCCAAACCCTAACCCTAACTCTAACACTAACCCAAACCCAAAGCCTAACCCTAAACTAAACCGTAACCCTAACCCAAAGCCTAAATCTAACCCTAAACCTAACCCTAAGCAAGACACGAACCCAAACCCTAACCCTAAACCAAACCCTAACCCAAACGCCAATGCTAAAACTAACTCTACCCCCAACATAAACCAAAAACCTAAACCAAACCCATAACCCTAACCCTAAAACTAACCCTAATCCAAACCCTAACTCTAACCCTAACCGTAACCCAAACGCGAAACCTAACCCTAACCCAAATACAAACCCTAACCTTAACCCTAACCGTAACCCAAACCAAACCCTAACCCAAACCCAAACACTAACCCGAAACCGAACCCTAACCTTAACCCTAACCCAAAACCTAACCCTAACCCTCACCCAAACCCTAACACTACCACTAACCCTAACCATAAACCAAACCCAAACCCTAACCTTAACCCTAATCCAAACACTAACCCTAACCCTAACACTAACCCTAATCCAAACACTAACCCTAACCCAAACCCTAACCCTAAACCTAATCCTAACCCTAACCCTAACCCTAACACTAACCCTAACCCTAACCCTAACCCAAACCCTAACGCTAAACCTAAACCTAATCCAAACCCTAATGATAAACTTGACCCTAACCCTAAGCCTAACCCTAACCCAAAACATAACTCTAACCCTAACCCTAACCCTAAACCAAACCCAAACCCTAACACTAACACTAACCCTAACACTAAACCCATCCCTAACCCTAACCCAAGCCCTAACCCTAACCCTAAACCTAACCCTAAACCTAACCCAAACCCAAACCCTAACCCAAACCCTAACCTTAATCCTAACCCTAACCCTAACCCTAACCAAACCAAACCCTAACCCTAACCCTAACCCAAACCCGAAACCTAACCCTAACCCAAATACAAACCCTAACCCTAACACTAACCCTAACCCAAACCAAACCCTAACCCTAACGCTAACCCAAACCAAACCCTAACCCAAATACTAACCCTCAACCGAACCCTAACCTTAAGCCTAACCCAAAACCTAACCCTAACCCTCACCCAAACCCTAACACTACCACTAACCGTAACCCTAAACCAAACCCATACCCTAACCTTAACCATAACCCAAACACTAACCCTAACCCTAACCCTAATCCAAACCCTAACCCTAACCCAAACCCTAACCCTAAACCTAACCCTAACCCTAACCCTAACCCTAACCTAAAACTAACGCAAACCTATACCCTAACCGTAACTCTAACCCTAACACCAGCCCTAACCGAAACCAGCCCCTAATTCCACGCCTACCCCTAACCCTAATCCAGACCCTAATCCTAACCCTAACGATAAAACGAACCCTAACCCAAAGCAAAACCTAACCATAAACCTAAACCTACACCTAAACCAAACCCAAAACCCAACCCTAACCCTTACCCTAAAACTAACCCAAACCCTAACCCTAACCCAAATCCTAACCCTAACCCTAAACCTAACCCAAACCCTAACCCTAAACCTAACCTTAACCATAACCCTAACCCTAACCCTAACCCAAACCAAACCCTAACCCTAACCCTAACCCTAACCCTAACACTATACCTAACCCCAACGAAACCCTAACCGTTACCCTAACCCTAACCCTAACCCAAACCCAAACCCTAACACTAACCCTAACCCTAACCCACACCCTAACCCTAACCCTAATACTAACACTAACCCTAACCCAAACCAAATCCTATCCCTAACCCTAACCCTAACGCTAACCCTAATCCTAACATTAACCCTAACCCTAACCCAAACCCAAAGCCTAACCCTAAACTTAACCGTAACCCTAACCCAACCACTAAACCTAAACCTAAACCTAACCCTAACCAAAACACGAACCCTAACCATAACCCTAAACCAAACCTTAACCCTAACCTTAAACTTAACCATAACCCAAACCCTAACCCTAAACCTAACCCAAACCCTAACCCTAACACTAAACCTAAACCTAACCCTAACCCAAACCCTAACGCTAAACCTAACTCTAACCCTAACATAAAACAAAAACTTAAACCTAACCCTAACCCTAACCCTTACCCTAACCCTAACATTAACTCTAACCCAAAGCAAACCGTAACCATAAACCTAACCCTACACCTAACCCAATCCCAAACCCTAACCCTAACCCAAACCATAACCCTTACCCTAAACCTAACCCAAACCCTAACCCTAACCTTAACCCTAAATCTAACCCTGATCCCAACCCTAACCCTAACACTAAACCTAACCCTAAACCAAACCCAAAAACTAACCCTAACCCTAAACCTAACCTAACCCAAACACTAACCCTAACCCTAACCGTAAATCTAACCCTAACCTAAACCTTAACCCTAACCCTAACTCTAACACAAACCCTAACCCAAACCAAACCCTAACCATAACGATAACCCAAACACTAAACCTCACCCTAACCCAAACTCTGACTCTAACCCTCACCCTAAACCAAACCCTAATCCTAACCCTAACCCTAACCCTAACCCAAACCCTAACTCTAACTGTGACCCTAACCCAAACCCTAACCCTAACCCTAACCCTAACTCAAACCCTAACCCTAACCCTAATCCAAACCCTAAACCTAACCCTAACCTTAACCGTAACCCTAACCTTAACCCTCACCCAGACCAAACCCTAACCCTATCCCTAACACTGACACTATCCCTAACCCAAACCAAACCCTAACCGTAACCGTAACCCTAACCCTAACCCTAACCCATACCCAAACCCTAACACTAACCCTAACCCTAACCCACACCCTAACCCTAATCCTAACCCTAACCTTAACCCTAACACAAACCAAACCCTAACCCTAACCCTAACCCTAATCCTAACCCTAACCCTAACCCAAACCCTAACCCTAACTCTAACACTAACCCAAACCCAAAGCCTAACCCTAAACTATACCGTAACCCTAACCCAAAGGCTGAATCTAACACTAAACCTAACCCTAAGCAAAACACGAACCCAAACCCTAACCCTAAACCAAACCCTAACCCAAACGCCAACGCTAAAACTAACTCTACCCCTAACATAAACCAAAAACCTAAACCAAAACCCTAACCCTAACCCTAAAACTAACCCTAATCCAAACCCTAACTCTAACCCTAACCGTAACCCAAACCCGAAACCTAACCCTAACCCAAATACAAACCCTAACCCTAAGCCTAACCGTAACCCAAACCAAACCC
>CM069530.1:1192500-1197500 GCA_035773235.1 Eospalax fontanierii | reverse complement strand
ATACTAAACCAAACCCTAACACTAACCCTAACCCTAACCCTAACCATAACCAAAGCCCTAACCCTAACCCTAACCCTAAACCTAAACCTAACCCAAACCCAAACCCTAACCCAAACCCTAACTCTAACCCTAAACCAAACACTTAACCTAACCATAAACCTAACCCTAGCCCAAACCCTAATCCTAACCCTAACCCTAACCCTAACAGAAAATCTAACCCTAACCGGAACCCAAAACCTAACCCTAACCCTATCCCTAACCCTAACCCTAATCCTAACCCTAAACCTAAACCTAACCCTAACACGAACCCTAACCCAAAGTAAAACCTAACCATAAACCTAACCCTACACCTAAACCAAACCGAAACCCTAACATTAACCTTTACCCTAAACCTAACCCAAACCCTAATCCTAACCTTAACCCTAAATCTAACCCTGATCCCAACCCTAACCCTAACACTAAACCTAACCCTAAACCAAACCCAAACACTAACCCTAACTCTAACCCTAACCTAACCCAAACACTAACCCTAACCCTAACCCTAAATCTAACCCTAACCTAAACCTTAACCCTATCCCTAACTCTAACACAAACCCTAACCCAAACCAAACCCTAACCATAACGATAACCCAAACACTAAACCTCACCCTAACGCAAACCCTAACTCTAACCCTCACCCTAAACCAAACCCTAATCCTAACCCTAACCCTAACCCTAACCCAAACCCTAACTCTAACTCTCACCCTAACCCAAACCCTAACCCTAACCCTAACCCTAACTCAAACCCTAACCCTAACCCTAATCCAAACCCTAAACCTAACCCTAACCTTAACCATAACCCTAACCCTAACACTAACCCAGACCAAACCCTAACACTAACCCTAACCCTAACCCACACCCTAACCCTAATCCTAACCCTAACCTTAACCCTAACCCAAACCAAACCCTAACCCTAACCCTAACCCTAATCCTAACCCTAACCCTAACCCAAACCCTAACCCTAACTCTAACACTAACCCAAACCCAAAGCCTAACCCTAAACTAAACCGTAACCCTAACCCAAAGCCTAAATCTAACCCTAAACCTAACCCTAAGCAAGACACGAACCCAAACCCTAACCCTAAACCAAACCCTAACCCAAACGCCAATGCTAAAACTAACTCTACCCCCAACATAAACCAAAAACCTAAACCAAAACCATAACCCTAACCCTAAAACTAACCCTAATCCAAACCCTAACTCTAACCCTAACCGTAACCCAAACGCAAAACCTAACCCTAACCCAAATACAAACCCTAAACTTAACCCTAAACGTAACAAAAAACCAAACCCTAACCCAAACCCAAACACTAACCCGAAACCGAACCCTAACCTTAACCCCAACCCAAAACCTAACCCTAACCCTCACCCAAACCCTAACACTACCACTAACCCTAACCATAAACCAAACCCAAAACCTAACCTTAACCCTAATCCAAACACTAACCCTAACCCTAACGCTAACCCTAATCCAAACACTAACCCTAACCCAAACCCTAACCCTAAACCTAACCCTAACCCTAACCCTAACCCTAACCCTAACCCTAAACCTAACCCAAACCCTAACGCTAAACCTAAACCTAATCCAAACCCTAATGATAAACTTGACCCTAACCCTAAGCCTAACCCTAACCCAAAACATAACTCTAACCCTAACCCTAACCCTAAACCAAACCCAAACCCTAACACTAACACTAACCCTAACACTAAACCTATCCCTAACCCTAACCCAAGCCCTAACCCTAACCCTAAACCTAACCCTAAACCTAACCCAAACCCAAACCCTAACCCAAACCCTAACCTTAATCCTAACCCTAACCCTAACCCTAACCAAACCAAACCCTAACCCTAACCCTAACCCTAACCCAAACCCGAAACCTAACCCTAACCCAAATACAAACCCTAACCCTAACACTAACCCTAACCCAAACCAAACCCTAACCCTAACGCTAACCCAAACCAAACCCTAACCCAAATACTAACCCTCAACCGAACCCTAACCTTAAGCCTAACCCAAAACCTAACCCTAACCCTCACCCAAACCCTAACACTACCACTAACCGTAACCCTAAACCAAACCCATACCGTAACCTTAACCATAACCCAAACACTAACCCTAACCCTAACCCTAATCCAAACCCTAACCCTAACCCAAACCCTAACCCTAAACCTAACCCTAACCCTAACCCTAACCCTAACCTAAAACTAACGCAAACCTAAACCATAACCGTAACTCTAACCCTAACACCAGCCCTAACCCAAAACAAACCCTAAATCAACGCCTAACCCTAACCCTAATCCAAACCCTAACCCTAAACCTAACCATAAAACGAAACCTAACCCAAAGCAAAACCTAACCATAAACCTAAACCTACACCTAAACCAAACCCAAAACCCAACCCTAACCCTTACCCTAAACCTAACCCAAACCCTAAACCTAACCCAAATCCTAACCCTAACCCTAAACCTAACCCAAACCCTAACTCTAACTCTCACCCTAACCCAAACCCTAACCCTAACCCTAACCCTAACTCAAACCCTAACCCTAACCCTAATCCAAACCCTAAACCTAACCCTAACCTTAACCATAACGCTAACCCTAACACTAACCCAGACCAAACCCTAACACTAACCCTAACCCTAACCCACACCCTAAACCTAATCCTAACCCTAACCTTAACCCTAACCCAAACCAAACCCTAACCCTAACCCTAACCCTAATCCTAACCCTAACCCTAACCCAAACCCTAACCCTAACTCTAACACTAACCCAAACCCAAAGCCTAACCCTAAACTAAACCGTAACCCTAACCCAAAGCCTAAATCTAACCCTAAACCTAACCCTAAGCAAGACACGAACCCAAACCCTAACCCTAAACCAAACCCTAACCCAAACGCCAATGCTAAAACTAACTCTACCCCCAACATAAACCAAAAACCTAAACAAAACCATAAACCTAACCCTAAAACTAACCCTAATCCAAACCCTAACTCTAACCCTAACCGTAACCCAAACGCAAAACCTAACCCTAACCCAAATACAAACCCTAAACTTAACCCTAAACGTAACAAAAAACCAAACCCTAACCCAAACCCAAACACTAACCCGAAACCGAACCCTAACCTTAACCCCAACCCAAAACCTAACCCTAACCCTCACCCAAACCCTAACACTACCACTAACCCTAACCATAAACCATACCCATAACCTAACCTTAATCCTAATCCAAACACTAACTCTAACCCTAACGCTTAGCCTAATCGAAACACTAACCCTAACCCTAACCCTAACCCTATACCTAACCCTAACCCTAACCCTAACCCTAACCCTAACCCTAAACCTAACCCAAACCCTAACGCTAAACCTAAACCTAATCCAAACCCTAATGATAAACTTGACCCTAACCCTAAGCCTAACCCTAACCCAAAACATAACTCTAACCCTAACCCTAACCCTAAACCAAACCCAAACCCTAACACTAACACTAACCCTAACACTAAACCTATCCCTAACCCTAACCCAAGCCCTAACCCTAACCCTAAACCTAACCCTAAACCTAACCCAAACCCAAACCCTAACCCAAACCCTAACCTTAATCCTAACCCTAACCCTAACCCTAACCAAACCAAACCCTAACCCTAACCCTAACCCTAACCCAAACCCGAAACCTAACCCTAACCCAAATACAAACCCTAACCCTAACACTAACCCTAACCCAAACCAAACCCTAACCCTAACGCTAACCCAAACCAAACCCTAACCCAAATACTAACCCTCAACCGAACCCTAACCTTAAGCCTAACCCAAAACCTAACCCTAACCCTCACCCAAACCCTAACACTACCACTAACCGTAACCCTAAACCAAACCCATACCCTAACCTTAACCATAACCCAAACACTAACCCTAACCCTAACCCTAATCCAAACCCTAACCCTAACCCAAACCCTAACCCTAAACCTAACCCTAACCCTAACCCTAACCTAAAACTAACGCAAACCTAAACCATAACCGTAACTCTAACCCTAACACCAGCCCTAACCCAAAACAAACCCTAAATCAACGCCTAACCCTAACCCTAATCCAAACCCTAACCCTAAACCTAACCATAAAACGAAACCTAACCCAAAGCAAAACCTAACCATAAACCTAAACCTACCCCTAAACCAAACCCAAAACCCAACCCTAACCCTTACCCTAAACCTAACCCAAACCCTAAACCTAACCCAAATCCTAACCCTAACCCTAAACCTAACCCAAACCCTAACTCTAACTCTCACCCTAACCCAAACCCTAACCCTAACCCTAACCCTAACTCAAACCCTAACCCTAACCCTAATCCAAACCCTAAACCTAACCCTAACCTTAACCATAACCCTAACCCTAACACTAACCCAGACCAAACCCTAACACTAACCCTAACCCTAACCCACACCCTAACCCTAATCCTAACCCTAACCTTAACCCTAACCCAAACCAAACCCTAACCCTAACCCTAACCCTAATCCTAACCCTAACCCTAACCCAAACCCTAACCCTAACTCTAACACTAACCCAAACCCAAAGCCTAACCCTAAACTAAACCGTAACCCTAACCCAAAGCCTAAATCTAACCCTAAACCTAACCCTAAGCAAGACACGAACCCAAACCCTAACCCTAAACCAAACCCTAACCCAAACGCCAATGCTAAAACTAACTCTACCCCCAACATAAACCAAAAACCTAAACCAAAACCATAACCCTAACCCTAAAACTAACCCTAATCCAAACCCTAACTCTAACCCTAACCGTAACCCAAACGCAAAACCTAACCCTAACCCAAATACAAACCCTAACCTTAACCCTAACCGTAACAAAAAACCAAACCCTAACCCAAACCCAAACACTAACCCGAAACCGAACCCTAACCTAAACCCTAACCCAAAACCTAACCCTAACCCTCACCCAAACCCTAACACT
>CM069530.1:1185000-1187500 GCA_035773235.1 Eospalax fontanierii | reverse complement strand
AACCCTAACCCTAACCCTAACCCAAACCCTAACCTTAAACTTAACCCTAAACCAATCCCTAACCCTAAACCTAACTCTAACCCAAACCTATTCCTTAACCGTAACCTTAATCCTAACCCTAACCCTAGGGCTAACCCAAGCCCTAACCCTAAGCTTAACCCTAAACCTATCCCTAACACAAACCAAACCCTAACACTAACCCTAACGAAAAACCTAACCCAAACCCAAACCCTAACCCAAACCCTAACCCAAACCCTAACCCAAAAACTTACCCTAACCCTAACCCTAACCCAAACCCTAACCTTAAACCTAACCCTAAACCAAACACTAACCCTAAACCTAACCCTAACCTTAACCATAACCCTAACCCTAACCCAAACCCAAATGCTAACCGTAACCCTAACCCTAAAACACACCCTAACCCTAACCCTAACACTAGCACTAACCCTAACGCAAACCAAATCCTAACCCTAACTCTAACCCTAACCCTAACCTAAAACGTAAACTTAAATCTAAGCCTAAACCAAACCCTAACACTAACCCTAACCCTAACCCTAACCCTAACCAAAACCCTAACCCTAACCCTAACCCTAACCCTAACCAAAACCCTAACCCTAACCCTAACCCTAACCTTAACCTTTACCCATACACTAACCCTAATCCTAACCCTAACCCTAACCCAAACCCTAAACATAACCCAAAACCTAACCCTAACCCTAAACCAAACCCAAACCCTAACTCTAACACTAACCCTAACCCTAACCCAAACCCTAACCCTAACCCTAAATCTAACCCTAACCCAAACCCTAACCCTAACCCTAACTCTAACAGTAACCCTAACCCAAACCAAACCCTAACCGTAACGATAACCCAAACACTAACCCTCACCCTAACCCAAACCCTAACTCTAACCCTCACCCTAACCCAAAGCCTAATCCTAACCCTAACCCTAACCCTAACCCAAAACATAACTCTAACCCTCAACCTAACCCAAACCCTAACCCTAACCCTAACTCAAACCCTAACCCTAACCCTAACCCAAACCCTAACACTAAACCTAACCCTAACCCTAACCCTAACCGTAACCCTAACCCTAACCCTAAGCCTAACCCAAACCCTACCCTTAAACCTAACCCTAAACCAAAACCTAACCCTAAACCCAACTCTAACCCAAACCTAATCCTTAACCGTAACCTTAATCCTAACCCTAACCCTAACCCTAACCCAAGCCCTAACCATAACCCTAAACCTAATCCTAAACCTAACCCTAACCTTAACCCTAACCCTAACCCTAACCCTAACCCTAACCCAGATCAAACCCTAACCCTAACCCTTCCACTAACATTATCCCTAACCCAAACCAAACCCTAACCATAACCCTAACCCTAACCCTAACCCATACCCAAACCCTAACACTAACCCTAACCCTAACCCACACCCTAACCCTAACCCTAACACTAACCCTAACCCTAACCAAACCAAACCCTAACCCTAACTTTTACCCTAACCCTAACCTAAACGCTAACCCTAATCCTAACCCTAACCCTAACCCTAACCCAAACCAAACCCTAACCCTAACCCTAACCTTAATCCTAACCCTAACCCTAACCCAAACCCTAACCCTAACTCTAACACTAAGCCAAACCCAAAGCCTAACCCTAAACTAAACCGTAACCCTATCCCAAAGCCTAAATCTAACCCTAAACCTAACCCTAAGCAAAACACGAATCCAAAACCTATCCCTAAACCAAACCCTAACCCAAACCCTAACGATAAAACTAACTCTACCCCTAACATAAACCAAAAACCTAACCCTAACCCTAACCCTAAACCTAATCCAAACCCTAACTCTAACCCTAACCCTAACCCAAACCTGAAACCTAACCCTAACCCAAATACAAACCCTAACCCTAACCCTAACCGTAACCCAAACCAAACCCTAACCCAAACCCAAACACTAACCCTCACCCGAACCCTAACCTTAACCCTAACCCAAAACCTAACCCTAACCCTCACCCAAACCCTAACACTACAACTAACCCTAACCCTAAACCAAACCCAAACCCTAACCCTAAACCTAAACCTAACCCAAACCCTAATGCTAAACCTAACCATAACCCTACCCCTAACCCTAACCCAAAACCTAACTCTAAACCTAACCCTAACCCTAAACCAAACCCAAACCCTAACACTAACACTAACCCTAGCACTAAACCTAACCCTAATCCTAACCCTAACCGTAACCCTAACCCTAACCCTAACCCAAACCCTAACCTTAAACTTAACCCTAAACCAATCCCTAACCCTAAACCTAACTCTAACCCAAACCTATTCCTTAACCGTAACCTTAATCCTAACCCTAACCCTAGGGCTAACCCAAGCCCTAACCCTAAGCTTAACCCTAAACCTATCCCTAACACAAACCAAACCCTAACACTAACCCTAACGAAAAACCTAACCCAAACCCAAACCCTAACCCAAACCCTAACCCAAACCCTAA
>CM069530.1:1145000-1167500 GCA_035773235.1 Eospalax fontanierii | reverse complement strand
CTAACCCAAGCCCTAACCCTAAGCTTAACCCTAACCCTATCCCTAACACAAACCAAACCCTAACACTAACCCTAACGATAAACCTAACCCAAACCCAAACCCTAACCCAAACCCTAACCCAAACCCTAACCCAAAAACTTACCCTAACCCTAACCCTAACCCAAACCCAAACCTTAAACCTAACCCTAAACCAAACACTAACCCTAAACCTAACTCTAACCCAAACCTATTGCTTAACCATAACCTTAATCCTAACCCTAACCCTAACCCTAACCCAAGCCCTAACCCTAACCCTAAACCTAACCCTAAACCTAACCCAAACCCAAACCCTAACCCAAACCCTAACTCTAATCCTAAACCTAACCCTAACCCTAATCCAAACCAAACCCTAACCCTAACCCTAACCCTAACCCTAACCCTAACCCTAACCCTAACCCTAACCCTAACCCTAAACCAAACCCTAACCCTAACTCTAACACTAACCCAAACCCAAAGTCTAACCCTAAACTAAAACGTAACCCTAACCCCAACCCTAAATCTAACCCTAAACCTAACCCTAACCAAAACACGAAACCAAACCCTAACCCTAAACCAAACCCTAACTCACACCTTAACGCTAAACCTTACTCTGACCTTAACATAAACCAAAAACCTAACCCTAACACTAAAACTAACCCAAAACCTAACCCTAACCCTAACCCAAACCCGAAACCTAACCCTAAACCGAGTACAAACCCTAACCCTAACCCTAACCCTGACCCAAACCAAACCCTAACCCTAACCCTAATGCTATCCCTAACCCTATCCCAAACCCAAACACTAACGCGAACCCGAACTCTAATCTTCACCCTAACCTAAAACCTAACCCTAACCCTCACCCAAACCCTAACACTACCACTAACCCTAACTCTAAAACAAACCCAAAACCTAAACTTAAACCTAACCCAAACACTAACCCTAACCCTAACCCTGATCCAAACCCTAACCCTAACCCAAACCTTAACCCTAAACCTAACCCTAACCCTAACCCTAACCCTAAACCAAACCCTAACCCTAACCCTAATCCTAACCCAAACCCTAACCCCAAACCTAAACCCAACACAAACCCTAATGCTAAACCTAACCCTAACCCTAACCCTAACCCTAACCCTAAACCAAACCCAAACCCTAACACTAACACTAACCCAAATCCTAACCCTAAACCTAAACCAAACCCAAATCCTAACCCAAACCCTAACCGTAAACCTAACCCAAACCCACACCCTAACCCTAAACTGAAACCTAACCCGAACCCAAACCCCAACACTAACACTAACCCTAACCCTAAATCTAACCCTAACACTATCCCTAACACAAACCAAACCATAACCGTAACCCTAACCCTAACCCTAACCCAAACCAAACCAATCCCTAACCCTAACCCTAACGCTAACCCTACCCCTAACCCAAACCCAAACACTAACCCGAAAACTAACCCTATCCCTAAACCAAAACCTAACCCTAACTCTAACCCTAACCCTAACCCAAACCCGAACCCTAACCCAAACCCTAACTCTAAAGCTAACGCTAACCCAAACCCTAAACCTAACCCTGACCCAAACCCTAAAACTAACCCAAACCCAAACCCAAAACTTATCCCTAAACCGAAACCTAACAGTAACCCTAACCTTAACCCAAACCCTAACCCTAACCCTAACACAAAACCTAACCCTAAACGTAAGCCTAACCCCTAAGCCCTAACCTTAACCTTTCCCTAAACCAAACCCTAACCCTAACACAAACCTTAACCCAACACTAACCCTAACCAAACCAAACCAAACCCTAACCCTAACCCTAACCCTAACGCTAACCCAAACCCTAACGCTAACCCAAAACCTAACCCTAACCCAAACCCTAACCCTAAACCTAAATCTAACCCAAACCCTAATGCTAAACCTAACCCTAACCCTAACCCTAACCCTAACCCTAAACCAAACCCTAACACTAACCCTAACCCTAACCCTAAACCAAACCCAAACCCTAACACTAACACTAAAACTAATCCTAACCCTAAACCTAAACTAAACCGAAATCCTAACTCTAACCCTAACCGTAACCCTAACCCAAACCCAAACCCTAACCCTAAACTGAAACCTAACCCTAACCCAAACCCCAACCCTAACAGTAACCCTAACCCTAACCCAAAACCTAACACTAAACCTAACCCAAACCAAACCGTAACCCTAAACCTAAACCTAACCCTAACCCAAACCCAAACCCTAACCCTAACCCTAACCCTAACCCAAAGCCTAAAGCTAACACTAAACCTAACCCTAACCCAAACCCTAACCCTAACCCTAACCCTAACCCAAACTCTAACCCTAACCCTAACGCTAACCCTAAACTAAACCCTAACCCTAAACATAACCCTAACCCTAACCCTAAACCTAAACCTAAACCTAACGCAAACCCAAACCCTAAACGTAACCCTAACCCTAAAACCAGCCCTAACCCAAACCAAACCCTAACCCAAACCCTAACCCTAACCGTAACCCAAACCCTAACCCTAACCCTAACCCAAACCCTAACCCTAACCCTAATCCTAACCCAAACCCTAACCCTAAACCTAAACCTAACACAAACCCTAATGCTAAACCTAACCCTAACCCTAACCCTAACCCTAAACCAAACCCAAACCCTAACACTAACACTAACCCAAATCCTAACCCTAAACCTAAACCAAACCGAAATCCTAACCCTAACCCTAACCGTATACCTAACCCAAACCCACACCCTAACCCTAAACTGAAACCTAACCCGAACCCAAACCCCAACACTAACACTAACCCTAACCCTAAATCTAACCCTAACACTATCCCTAACACAAACCAAACCATAACCGTAACCCTAACCCTAACCCTAACCCAAACCAAACCAAACCCTAACCCTAACCCTAACGCTAACCCTAACCCTAACCCAAACCCAAACACTAACCCAAAAACTAACCCTATCCCTAAACCAAAACCTAACCCTAACTCTAACCCTATCCCTAACCCAAAACCGAACCGTAACCCAAACCCTAAATCTAAAGCTAACGCTAACCCAAACCCTAAATCTAACCCTGACCCAAACCCTAAAACTAACCCAAACCCAAACCCAAAACCTATCCCTAAACCGAAACCTAACAGTAACCCTAACCTTAACCCAAACCCTAACCCTAACCCGAACACAAAACCTAACCCTAAACCTAAGCCTAACCCCTAAGCCCTAACCCTAACCTTTCCCTAAACCAAACCCTAACCGTAACACTAACCTTAACCCAACACTAACCCTAACCAAACCAAACCAAACCCTAACCCTAACCCTAACCCTAACCCTAACGCTAACCCAAACCCTAACGCTAACCCAAACCCTAAACCTAACCCAAAACCTAACCCTAAACCTAAATCTAACCCAAACCCTAATGCTAAACCTAACCCTAACCCTAACCCTAACCCTAACCCTAACCCTAACCCTAAACCAAACCCTAACACTAACCCTAACCCTAACTCTAAACCAAACCCAAACCCTAACACTAACACTAAAACTAATCCTAACCCTAAACCTAAACTAAACCTAAATCCTAACTCTAACCCTAACCGTAACCCTAACCCAAACTCAAACCCTAACCCTAAACTGAAACCTAACCCTAACCCAAACCCAAACCCTAACCCTAAACTGAAACCTAACCCTAACCCTAACCCTAACCCTAACCCTAAACCTAACCCAAACCAAACCGTAACCCTAAACCTAAACCTAACCCTAACCCTAACCCAAGCCCAAACCCTAACCCTAACCTTAACCCTAACCCTAGCCCTAGACCTAACACTAACCCTAACCCTAACCCTAACCCTAACCCTAGCCCTAACCCTAACCCAGACCAAACCCTAACCCTAACCCTAACACTAACATTATCCCTAACCGAAACCAAACCCTAACCATAACCCTAACCCTAACCGTAACCCATACCCAAACCCTAACACTAACCCTAACCCTAACCCACACTCTAACCCTAACCCTAACACTAACCCTAACCCTAACCAAACCAAACCCTAACCCTAACTTTTACCCTAACCCTAACCTAAACGCTAACACTAATCCTAACCCTAACCCTAACCCTAAGCCAAACCAAACCCTAACCCTAACCCTAACCTTAATCCTAACCCTAACCCTAACCCAAACTTCTACACTAACTCTAACACTAAGCCAAACCCAAAGCCTAATCCTAAACTAAACCGTAACCCTAACCCTAACCCTATCCCTAACCCTAACCCTAACCCTATCCCTAACCCAAACCCTAACCCTAAACCTAAACCTAACCCAAACCCTAATGCTAAACCTAACCCTAACCCTAACCCTAACCCTAACCCAAAACCTAACTCTAACCCTAACCCAAACGCTACACCAAACCCAAATTCTAACATTAACACTAACCCTAGCACTAAACCTAACCCTAATCCTAACCCTAACCGTAATCCTAACCCTAACCCTAAGGCTAACCCAAGCCCTAACCCTAACCTTAACCCTAACCCTATCCCTAGCACAAACCAAACCCTAAGCCTAACCCTAACCATAACCCTAACCGTAACCCATATCCAAACCCTAACACTAACCCTAACCCTAACCCACACTCTAACCCTAACCCTAACACTAACCCTAACCCTAACCAAACCAAACCCTAACCCTAACTTTTACCCTAACCCTAACCTAAACGCTAACCCTAATCCTAACCCTAACCCTAACCCAAACCCTAACCCTAACCCTAACCCTAACCCTAACCCTAAACCAAACCCAAACCCTAACACTAACACTAACCCAAATCCTAACCCTATACCTAAACCAAACCGAAATCCTAACCCTAACCCTAACCGTAAACCTAACCCAAACCCAAACCCTAACCCTCAACTGAAACTTAACCCGAACCCAAACCCCAATCCTAACACTAACCCTAACCCTAAATCTAACCCTAACCCAAACCCTAACCCTAACCCTAACTCTAACACTAACCCTAACCCAAACCAAACCCTAACCGTAACGATAACCCAAACACTAACCCGCACCCTAACTCTAACCCTCACCCTAACCCAAACCCTAATCCTAACCCTAACCCTAACCCTAACCCAAAACCTAACTCTAACCCTCACCCTAACCCAAACCCTAACCCTGACCCTAACTCAAACCCTAACCCTAACCCTAACCCAAACCCTAACTCTAAACCTAAACCTAAGCTTAACCCTAACCGTAACCCTAACACTAACCCTAAGCCTAACCCAAACCCTATCCTTAAACCTAACCCTAAACCAAAATCTAACCCTAAACCTCACTCTAACCCAAACCAAATCCTTAACCGTAACCTTAATCCTAACCCTAACCCTAACCCTAACCCAAGCCCTAAGCATAACCCTAAACCTAACCCTAAACCTAACCCTAACCTTAACCATAACCCTAACCCTAACCCTAAACCTAAACCAAACCCAAACCCTAGCCCTAACCCTAACCCTAACACTAAAATTATCCCTAACCCAAACCAAACCCTAACCATAACCCTAACCCTAACCGTGACCCATACCCAAACTCTAACACTAACCCTAACCCTAACCCACACCCTAACCCTAACCCTAACACTAACCCTAACCCTAACCAAACCAAAACCTAACCCTAACTTTTACCCTAACCCTAACCTAAACGCTAACCCTAATCCTAACCCTAACCCTAACCCTAACCCAAACCAAACCCTAACCCTAAATCTAACCTTAATCCTAACCCTAACCCTAACCCAAACCCTTACACTAACTCTAACACTAAGCCAAACCCAAAGCCTAACCCTAAACTAAACCGTAACCCTAAACCTAACCCTAACCCTAAACCTAACCCTAACCCTAACCCTAACCCATACCCTAACCCTAAACCTAAACCTAACCCAAACCCTAATGCGAAACCTAACCCTAACCCTAACCCTAACCCTAACCCAAAACCTAACTCTAAACCTAACCCTAACCCTACACAAAACCCAAACCCTAACACTAACACTAACCCTAGCACTAAACCTAACCCTAATCCTAACCCTAACCCTAATCCTAACCCTAACCGTAATCCTAACCCTAACCCTAACCCAAACCCTAACCTTAAACTTAACCCTAAACCAATCCCTAACCCTAAACCTAACTCTAACCCAAACCTATTCCTTAACCGTAACCTTAATCCTAACCCTAACACTAAGGCTAACCAAAGCCCTAACCCTAACCTTAACCCTAACCCTATCCCTAACACAAACCAAACCCTAAGCCTAACCCTAACCATAAACCTAACCCAAACCCAAACCCTAACCCAAACCATAACCCAAACCCTAACCCAAAACTTACCCTAACCCTAACCCTAACCCAAACCCTAACCTTAAACCTAACCCTAAACCAAACACTAACCCCAAACCTATCTCTAACCCAAACCTATTCCTTAACCATAAACTTAATCCGAACCCTAACCCTAACCCTAACCCAAACCCTAACCCTAACCCTAAACCTAACCCTAAACCTAACCCAAACCCAAACCCTAACCCAAACCCTAACTCTAATCCTAACCCTAACCCTAACCCTAATCCAAACCAAACCCTAACCCTAACCCTAAACCTAACCCTAACCCTAACCCTAAATCAAACCCTAACCCTAACTCTAACACTAACCCAAACCCAAAGCCTAACCCTAAACTAAACCGTAACCGTAACCTTAACGCTAAAACTTACTCTGACCTTAACATAAACCAAAAACCTTACCCTAACTCTAAAACTAACCCAAACCCTAACGCTAACCCTAACCCAAACCCTAATTCCAACCCTAACCCTAACCTAAACCCGAAACCTAACCATAACCCAAATACAAACCGTAAACCTAACCCTAACCCGGACCCAAACCAAACCCTAACCCTAACCCTAACGCTAACCCTAACCCTATCCCAAACCCAAACACTAACACGAACCCGAACTCTAAACTTCACCCTAACCCAAAACTTAACCCTAACCCTCACCCAAACCCTAACACTACCACTAACCCTAACTCTAAACCAAACCCAAACCCTAAACTTAACTCTAACCCAAACACTAAACCTAACCCTAACCCTAATCCAAACCCTAATCCTAACCCAAACCCTAACCCTAAACGTAACCCTAACCCTAACCCTAACCCAAATCCTAACCCTAACCCTAACCCTAACCCTAAACCAATCCCTAACCCTAAACCTAACTCTAACTCAAACCTATTCCTTAACTGTAACCTTAATCCTAACCCTAACCCTAAGGCTAACCCAAGCCCTAACCCTAACCTTAACCCTTACCCTATCCCTAACACAAACCAAACGCTAACCCTAACCCTAACCATAAACCTAACCCAAACCCAAACCCTAACCCAAACCCTAACCCAAAAACTTACCCTAACCCTAACCGTAACCCAAACCCTACCCTTAAACCTAACCCTAAACCAAACACTAACCCTAAACCTAACTCTAACCCAAACCTAGTCCTTAACCATAACCTTAATCCTAACCCTAACCCTAACCCAAGCCCTAACCCTAACCCTAAACCTAACCCTAAACCTAACCCAAACCCAAACCCAAACCCTAACCCAAACCCTAACTCTAATCCTAACACTAACCCTAACCCTAACCCAAACCCTAACACTAAACCTAAACCTAACCCACACCCTAATGCTAAACCTAACCCTAACCCTAACCCTAACCCTAACCCTAAACCAAACCCAAACCCTAACACTAACACTAACCCAAATCCAACCCTAAACCTAAACCAAACCGAAATCCTAACCCTAACCCTAACCGTAAACCTAACCCAAACCCAAACCCTAACCCTAAACTGAAACCTAACCCGAACCCAAACCCCAACCCTAACACTAACCCTAACCCTAAACCTAACCCTAACCCTAACAATAACCCAAACCAAACCCTAACCCTAACCCTAACCCTAACCCTAACCCTAACCCAAAACAAAACCCTAACCCTAAGCCTAATCCTAAACCTTTGACTAACCCTAATCCTAACGCTAACCCTAACCCTAACCCTATAACAAATCCAAACCCTAACAATAACACTAACCCTAACCCTAATCTTAACCCTAACTGTAACCCTAACCCTAACCCTAACCCAAACCCTAACCTTAAACTTAACCCTAAACCAAAACCTAACCCTAAACCGAACTCTAACCCAAACCTAATCCTTAACCGTAACCTTAATCCTAACCCTAACCCTAAGGCTAACCCAAGCCCTAAACCTAACCTTAACCCTAACCCTATCCCTAACACAAACCAAACCCTAACCCTAACCCTAACCATAAACCTAACCCAAACCGAAACCCTAACCCAAACCCTAACCCAAAAACTTACGCTGACCCTAACCCTAACCCAAACCCTAACCCTAAACCTAACCCTAACCCTAACCCTAACCCAAACCCTAACCCTAACCCTAACCCTAACCCAAACCCTAATCCTAAACCTAAAACTAACCCAAACCCTAATGCTAAACCTAACCCTAACCCTAACCCTAAACCTAACCCTAAACCAAACCCAAACTCTAACACTAACACTAACCCATATCCTAACCCTATACCTAAAGCAAACCGAAATCCTAACCCTAACCCTAACCGTAAACCTAACCCAAACCCAAACCCTAACCCTAAACTGAAACCTAACCCGAACCCAAACCCCAACCCTAACACTAACCCTAACCCTAAATCTAACCCTAACCCAAACCCTAACCCTAACCCTAACTCTAACAGTAACCCTAACCCAAACCAAAACCTAACCGTAACGATAACCCAAACACTAACCCTCACCCTAACCCAAACCCTAACTCTAACCCTCACCCTAACCCAAACCCTAATCCTAACCCTAACCCTAACCCTAACCCAAAACCTAACTCTAAACCTCACCCTAACCCAAACCCCAACCCTGACCCTAACTCAAAAACTAACCCTAACCATAACCCAAACCCTAACACTAAACCTAAACCTAACCCTAACCCTAACCGTAACCCTAACCCTAACCCTAAGCCTAACCCAAACTCTACCCTTAAACCTAACCCTAAACCAAAATCTAACCCTAAACCTAACTCTAACCCAAACCTAATCCTTAACAGTAACCTTAATCCTAACCCTAACCCTAACCCTAACCCTAACCTTAACCATAACCCTAACCCTAACCCTAACCCAGACCAAACCCTAACCCTAACCCTAACACTAACATTATCCCTAACCCAAACCAAACCCTAACCATAAGCCTAACCCTAACCGTAACCCATACCCAAACCCTAACACTAACCCTAACCCTAACCCACACCCTAACCCTAACCCTAACACTAACCCTAACCCTAACCAAACCAAACCCTAACCCTAACTTTTACCCTAACCCTAACCTAAACGCTAACCCTAATCCTAACCCTAACCCTAACCCTAACCCAAACCAAACCCTAACCCTAACCCTAACCTTAATCCTAACCCTAACCCTAACCCAAACCCTAACCCAAAAACTTACCCTAACCCTAACCCTAACCCTAACCCAAACCCTAACACTAACTCTAACACTAAGCCAAACCCAAAGCCTAACCCTAAACTAAACCGTAACCCTAAACCTAACCCTAACCCTAACCCTAACCCTAACCCTAACCCTAACCCTAACCCACACCCTAACCCTAAACCTAAACCTAACCCAAACCATAATGCTAACCCTAACCCTAACCCTAACCCTAACCCAAAACCTAACTCTAACCCTAACCCAAACGCTACGCCAAACCCAAATTCTAACACTAACACTAACCCTAGCAATAAACCTAACCCTAATCCTAACCCTAACCGTAATCCTAACCCTAACCCTAAGGCTAACCCAAGCCCTAACCCTAACCTTAACCTTAACCCTATCCCTAGCACAAACCAAACCCTAAGCCTAACCCTAACCTTAACTCTAAACCTAACCGTAACCCATATCCAAACCGTAACACTAACCCTAACCCTAACCCACACTCTAACCCTAACCCTAACACTAACCCTAACCCTAACCAAACCAAACCCTAACCCTAACTTTTACCCTAACCCTAACCTAAACGCTAACCCTAATCCTAACCCTAAACCTAACCCAAACCCTAACCCTAACCCTAACCCTAACCCTAAACCAAACCCAAACCCTAACACTAACACTAACCCAAATCCTAACCCTATACCTAAACCAAACCGAAATCCTAACCCTAACCCTAACCGTAAACCTAACCCAAACCCAAACCCTAACCCTCAACTGAAACCTAACCCGAACCCAAACCCCAATCCTAACACTAACCCTAACCCTAAATCTAACCCTAACCCAAACCCTAAACCTAACCCTAACTCTAACACTAACCCTAACCCAAACCAAACCCTAACCGTAACGATAACCCAAACACTAACCCGCACCCTAACCCAAACCCTAACTCTAACCCTCACCCTAACCCAAACCCTAATCCTAACCCTAACCCTAACCCTAACCCAAAACCTAACTCTAACCCTCACCCTAACCCAAACCCTAACCCTGACCCTAACTCAAACCCTAACACTAACCCTAACCCAAACCCTAACTCTAAACCTAAACCTAACCTTACCCCTAACCGTAACCCTAACCCTAACCCTAAGCCTAACCCAAACCCTATCCTTAAACCTAACCCTAAACCAAAATCTAACCCTAAACCTAACTCTAACCCAAACCTAATCCTTAACCATAACCTTAATCCTAATCCTAAACCTAACCCTAGCCCAAGCCCTAAGCATAACCCTAAACCTAACCCTAAACCTAACCCTAACCTTAACCATAACCCTAACCCTAACCCTAACCCTAAACCAAACCCAAACCCTAGCCCTAACCCTAACCCTAACACTAAAATTATCCCTAACCCAAACCAAACCCTAACCATAACCCTAACCCTAACCGTGACCCATACCCAAACCCTAACACTAACCCTAACCCTAACCCACAGCCTAACCCTAACCCTAACACTAACCCTAACCCTAACCAAACCAAAACCTAACCCTAACTTTTACCCTAACCCTAACCTAAACGCTACCCCTAATCCTAACCCTAACCCTAACCCTAACCCAAACCAAACCCAAACCCTAAATCTAACCTTAATCCTAACCCTAAACCTAACCCAAACCCTAACACTAACTCTAACACTAAGCCAAACCCAAAGCCTAACCCTAAACTAAACCGTAACCCTCACCCTACCCCTACCCCTAACCCTAACCCTAACCCTAACCCTAACCCTAACCCAAACCCTAACCCTAAACCTAAACCTAACCCAAACCCTAATGCTAAACCTAACCCTAACCCTAACCCTAACCCTAACCCAAAACCTAACTCTAAACCTAACCCTAACCCTACACAAAACCCAAACCCTAACACTAACACTTACCCTAGCACTAAACCTAACCCTAATCCTAACCCTAACCGTAATCCTAACCCTAACCCTAACCCAAACCCTAACCTTAAACTTAACCCTAAACCAATCCCTAAACCTAAACCTAACTCTAACCCAAACCTATTCCTTAACCGTAACCTTAATCCTAACCCTAACCCTAAGGCTAACCCAAGCCCTAACCCTAACCTTAACCCTAACCCTATCCCTAACACAAACCAAACCCTAAGCCTAACCCTAACCCAAAAACTTACCCTAACCCTAACCCTAACCCAAACCCTAACCTTAAACCTAACCCTAAACCAAACACTAACCCTAAACCTATCTCTAACCCAAACCTATTCCTTAACCATAACCTTAATCCTAACCCTAACCCTAACCCTAACTCAAACCCTAACCCTAACTCTAAACCTAACCCAAAACCTAACCCAAACCCAAACCCAAACCCTATCCCTAACTCTAATCCTAACCCTAACCCTAACCCTAATCCAAACCAAACCCTAACCCTAACCCTAAACCTAACCCTAACCCAAACCCTAACCCTAACCCTAACCCAAACCCTAATTCTAACCCTAACCCTAACCTAAACCCGAAACCTAACCCTAACCCAAATACAAACCGTAAACCTAACCCTAACCCTGACCCAAACCAAACCCTAACCCTAAGCCTAACGCTAACCCTAACCCTATCCCAAACCCAAACACTAACGCGAACCCGAACTCTAAACTTCACCCTAACCCAAAACTTAACCCTAACCCTCACCCAAACCCTAACACTACCACTAACCCTAACTCTAAACCAAACCCAAACCCTAAACTTAACTCTAACCCAAACACTAACCATAACCCTAACCCTAATCCAAACCCTAATCCTAACCCAAACCCTAACCCTAAACGTAACCCTAACCCTAACCCTAACCCAAATACTAACAGTAACCCTAAACCTAACCCTAAACCAATCCCTAACCCTAAACCTAACTCTAACTCAAACCTATTCCTTAACCGTAACCTTAATCCTAACCCTAACCCTAAGGCTAACCCAAGCCCTAACCCTAACCTTAACCCTTACCCTATCCCTAACACAAACCAAACCCTAACCCTAACCCTAACCATAAACCTAACCCAAACCCAAACCCTAACCCAAACCCTAACCCAAAAACTTACCTTAACCCTAACCGTAACCCAAACCCTACCCTTAAACCTAACCCTAAACCAAACACTAACCCTAAACCTAACTCTAACCCAAACCTATTCCTTAA
The DNA here is from genome assembly GCA_035773235.1 of Eospalax fontanierii. Classification (NCBI taxonomy): domain Eukaryota; kingdom Metazoa; phylum Chordata; class Mammalia; order Rodentia; family Spalacidae; genus Eospalax; species Eospalax fontanierii. The sequence continues at coordinate 1,154,791 of CM069530.1, read as the reverse complement.
CCATAACCTTAATCCTAACCCTAACCCTAACCCTAACCCAAGCCCTAACCCTAACCCTAAACCTAACCCTAAACCTAACCCAAACCCAAAACCAAACCCTAACCCAAACCCTAACTCTAATCCTAACCCTAACCCTAACCCTAACCCAAACCCTAACCCTAAACCTAAACCTAACCCACACCCTAATGCTAAACCTAACCCTAACCCTAACCCTAACCCTAACCCTAAACCAAACCCAAACCCTAACACTAACACTAACCGAAATCCTAACCCTAACCCTAACCGTAAACCTAACCCAAACCCAAACCCTAACCCTAAACTGAAACGTAACCCGAACCCAAACCCCAACCCTAACACTAACCCTAACCCTAAACCTAACACTAACCCTAACAATAACCCAAAACAAACCCTAACCCTAACCCTAACCCTAACCCTAACCCTAACCCAAAACAAAACCCTAACCCTAACCCTAACCCTAACCCTAACCCAAAACCTAACTCTTACCCTACCCCTAACCCTAAACCAAACCCAAACCCTAACAATAACACTAACCCTAACCCTAATCTTAACCCTAACTGTAACCCTAACCCTAACCCTAACCCAAACCCTCACCTTAAACTTAACCCTAAACCAAAACCTAACCCTAAACCGAACTCTAACCCAAACCTAATCCTTAACCGTAACTTTAATCCTAATCCTAACCCTAAGGCTAACCCAAGCCCTAACCCTAACCTTAACCCTAAGCCTATCCCTAACTCAAACCAAACCCTAACCCTAACCCTAACCATAAACCTAACCCAAACCCAAACCCTAACCCAAACCCTAACCCAAAAACTTACCCTGACCCTAACCCTAACCCAATCCCTAAACCTAAACCTAACCCTAACCCTAACCCTAACCCAAACCCTAACCCTAACCCTAACCCTAACCCAAACCCTAATCCTAAACCTAAAACTAACCCAAACCCTAATGCTAAACCTAACCCTAACCCTAACCCTAAACCTAACCCTAAACCAAACCCAAACTCTAACACTAACACTAACCCATATCCTAACCCTATACCTAAACCAAAACGAAATCCTAACCCTAACCCTAACCGTAAACCTAACCCAAACCCAAACCCTAGCCCTAAACTGAAACCTAACCCGAACCCAAACCCCAACCCTAACACTAACCCTAACCCTAAATCTAACCCTAACCCAAACCCTAACCCTAACCCTAACTCTAACAGTAACCCTAACCCAAACCAAACCCTAACAGTAACGATAACCCAAACACTAACCCTCACCCTAACCCAAACCCTAACTCTAACCCTCACCCTAACCCAAACCCTAATCCTAACCCTAACCCTAACCCTAACCCAAAACCTAACTCTAACCCTCACCCTAACCCAAACCCTAACCCTGACCCTAACTCAAAAACTAACCCTAACCCTAACCCAAACCCTAACACTAAACCTAAACCTAACCCTAACCCTAACCCTAACCCTAACCTAAACGCTAACCCTAATCCTAACCCTAACCCTAACCCTAACCCAAACCAAACCCTAACCCTAACCCTAACCTTAATCCTAACCCTAACCCTAACCCAAACCCTAACACTAACTCTAACACTAAGCCAAACCCAAAGCCTAACCCTAAACTAAACCGTAACCCTAACCCTAACCCTAACCCTAACCCTAACCCTAACACTAAACCTAACCTTAACCCAAACCCTAACCCTAAACCTAAACCTAACCCAAACCATAATGCTAAACCTAACCCTAACTCTAACCCTAACACAAAATCTAACTCTAACCCTAACCCTAACCCTAAACCAAACCCAAACCCTAACACTAACACTAACCCTAGCACTAAACCTAACCCTAATCCTAACCCTAACCGTAATCCTAACCCTAACCCTAACCCAAACCCTAACCTTAAACTTAACCCTAAACCAATCCCTAACCCTAAACCTAACTCTAACCCAAACCTATTCCTTAACCGTAACCTTAATCCTAACCCTAACCCTAAGGCTAACCCAAGCCCTAACCCTAACCTTAACCCTTACCCTATCCCTAACACAAACCAAACCCTAACCCTAACCATACACCTAACCCAAACCCAAACCCTAACCCAAACCCTAACCCAAAAACTTACCCTAACCCTAACCGTAACACAAACCCTAAACTTAAACCTAACCCTAAACCAAACAATAACCCTAAACCTAACTCTAACCCAAACCTATTCCTTAACCATAACCTTAATCCTAACCCTAACCCTAACCCTAACCCAAGCCCTAACCCTAATCCTAAACCTAACCCTAAACCTAACCCAAACCCAAACCCAAACCCTAACCCAAACCCTAACTCTAATCCTAACCCTAACCCTAACCCTAATCCAAACCAAACCCTAACCCTAACCCTAACCCTAACCCTTACCCTAACCCTAAATCAAACCCTAACCCTAACTCTAACACTAACCCAAACCCAAAGCCTAACCCTAAACTAAACCGTAACCCTAACCTTAACGCTAAACCTTACTCTGACGTTAACATAAACCAAAAACCTAACCCTAACCCTAAAACTAACCCAAACCCTAACCCTAACCCTAACCCAAACCGAAACCTAACCCTAACCCAAATACAAACCCTAACCCTAACCCTAACCCTGACCCAAACCAAACCCTAACCCTAACCCTAACGCTAACCCTAACCCTATCCCAAACTCAAACACTAACGCGAACCCGAACTCTAACCTTCATCCTAACCCAAAACCTAACCCTAACCCTCACCCAAACCCTAACACTACCACTAACCCTAACTCTAAACCAACCCAAACCCTAAACTTAACCCTAACCCAAACACTAACCCTAACCCTAACCCTAATCCAAACCCTAACCCTAACCCAAACACTAACCCTAAACCTAACCCTAACCCTAACCCTGACCCAAACCCTAACCCTAACCCTAACCCTAACCCAAAACCTAACCCTAAACCTAAACCTAACCCAAACCCTAATGCTAACCCTAACCCTAACCCTAACCCTAACCCTAACCCTAACCCTAAACCAAACCCAAACCCTAACACTAACACTAACCCAAATCCTAACCCTAAACCTAAACCAAACCGAAATCCTAACCCTAAACCTAACCATAAACCTAACCGAAACCCAAACCCTAACCCTAAACTGAAACCTAACCCGAACCCAAACCCCAACCCTAACACTAACCCTATCCCTAAACCTAACCCTAACCCTAACACTATCCCTAACACAAACCAAACCATAACCGTAACCCTAACCCTAACCCACACCATAACCCGAACGCTAACTCTCATACTAACCATAACCCAAATCAAACCCTTACACTAACCCTAACCCTAATCCTAACCCTAACCGAAACCCTAACCCTAACCCTAAACCTAACCCTAAGCCTAAACAAAACCAAACACTAACCCTAACCCTAACACTAACCCTAACCCAAACCCTAACCCTAAACCTAACCCTAACCCTAACCCAAACTCTAACCCTAACCCAAACCCAAACCCAAAGCCTAACCCGAAACTTAACCGTAATCCTAAACCAAACCCTCACCCTAACCCTCACCCTAACCTTAACCCAAAACCTAACCCTAAACCTAACCAAAACCCTAAACCTAAGGCAAACCCAAACCCTAAACCTAACCCTAACCCAAACTCAAACCCTAACCGTAACCCTAAACGTAACCTTAACCATAACCTTAACCCAAACCATAACTCTAAACCTAACCCTAACACAAACCTTAACTCTAACCCTAACCCTAACCCCTAACCCCTAACCCTAATCCTTACCCTAAACCAAACCCAACCCCTAACCCTAAAACTAACCTTAACCCAAACACTAACCCTAACCCTACCCTAACCCTAACCCCCAAATAAACCTAACCCTAATCTTAACCCTAACTCTAACCCAAACCCAAACCCTAACCCTAAAATGAACCCTAACAATAACCCAAACCCTAACCCTTACAATACTCCTAACCCTAAACCTAACCCTAACCCTAACAATAACTCAAACCAAACCCTAACCCTAACCCTAACCCTAACCCTAACCCAAAACAAAACCCTAACCCTAACCATAACCCTAACCCTAACCCTAACCCAAAACCTAACTCTAACCCTAACCCTAACCCTAAACCAAACCCAAACCCTAACACTAACACTAACCCTAACCCTAATCCTAACCCTAACCGTAACCCTAACTCTAACAGTAACCCTAACCAAAACCAAACCCTAACCGTAACGATAACCCAAACACTAACCCTCACCCTAATCCAAACCCTAACTCTAAACCTCACCCTAACCCAAACCCTAATCCTACCCCTAACCCTAACCCTAACCCTAACCCAAAACCTAACTCTAACCCTCACCCTAATCCAAACTCTAACCCTGACCCTAACTCAAACCCTAACCCTAACCCTAACCCAAACCGTAACACTAAACCTAAACCTAACCCTAACCCTAACCGTAACCCTAACCCTAACCCTAAGCCTAACCCAAACTCTACCCTTAAACCTAACCCTAAACCAAAATCTAACCCTAAACCTAACTCTAACCCAAACCTAATCCTTAACAGTAACCTTAATCCTAACCCTAACCCTAACCCTAACCCTAACCCAAGCCCTAAGCATAACCCTAAACCTAACCCTAACCCTAACCCTAACCTTAACCATAACCCTAACCCTAACCCTAACCCAGACCAAACCCTAACCCTAACCCTAACACTAACATTATCCCTAACCCAAACCAAACCCTAACCATAACCCTAACCCTAACCGTAACCCATACCCAAACCCTAACACTAACCCTAACCCTAACCCACACTCTAACCCTAACCCTAACACTAACCCTAACCCTAACCAAACCAAACCCTAACCCTAACTTTTACCCTAACCCTAACCTAAACGCTAACCCTAATCCTAACCCTAACCCTAACCCTAACCCAAACCAAACCCTAACCCTAACCCTAACCTTAATCCTAACCCTAACCCTAACCCAAACCCCAACACTAACTCTAACACTAAGCCAACCCAAATCCTAACCCTAAACTAAACCGTAACCCTAACCCTAACCCTAACCCTAACCCTAACCCTAACCCTAACCCAAACCCTAACCCTAAACCTAAACCTAACCCAAACCCTAATGCTAAACCTAACCCTAACCCTAACCCTAACCCTAACCCAAAACCTAACTCTAACCCTAACCCAAACGCTACACCAAACCCAAATTCTAACACTAACACTAACCCTAGCAATAAACCTAACCCTAATCCTAACCCTAACCGTAATCCTAACCCTAACCCTAAGGCTAACACAAGCCCTAACCCTAACCTTAACCCTAACCCTATCGCTAGCACAAACCAAACCCTAAGCCTAACCCTAACCATAACCCTAACCCTAACCGTAACCCATATCCAAACCCTAACACTAACCCTAACCCTAACCCACACTCTAACCCTAACCCTAACACTAACCCTAACCCTAACCAAACCAAACCCTAACCCTAACTTTTACCCTAACCCTAACCTAAACGCTAACCCTAATCCTAACCCTAACCCTAACCCTAACCCTAACCCTAACCCTAAACCAAACCCAAACCCTAACACTAACACTAACCCAAATCCTAACCCTATACCTAAACCAAACCGAAATCCTAACCCTAACCCTAACCGTAAACCTAACCCAAACCCAAACCCTAACTCTCAACTGAAACCTAACCCGAACCCAAACCCCAATCCTAACTCAAACCCTAACACTAACCCTAACCCTAACCCAAACCCTAACCCTAACCCTAACTCTAACACTAACCCTAACCCAAACCAAACCCTAACCGTAACGATAACCCAAACACTAACGCGCACCCTAACCCAAACCCTAACTCTAAACCTCACCCTAACCCAAACCCTAATCCTAACCCTAACGCTAACCCTAACCCAAAACCTAACTCTAACCCTCACCCTAACCCAAACCCTAACCCTGACCCTAACTCAAACCCTAACACTAACCCTAACCCAAACCCTAACTCTAAACCTAAACCTAACCTTATCCCTAACCGTAACCCTAACCCTAACCCTAAGCCTAACCCAACCCCTATCCTTAAACCTAACCCTAAACCAAAATCTAACCCTAAACCTAACTCTAACCCAAACCTAATCCTTAACCATAACCTTAATCCTAATCCTAACCCTAACCCTAACCCAAGCCCTAAGCATAACCCTAAACCTAACCCTAAACCTAACCCTAACCTTAACCATAACCCTAACCCTAACCCTAACCCTAAACCAAACCCAAACCCTAGCCCTAACCCTAACCCTAACACTAAAATTATCCCTAACCCAAACCAAACCCTAACCATAACCCTAACCCTAACCGTGACCCATACCCAAACCCTAACACTAACCCTAACCCTATCCCACACCCTAACCCTAACTCTAACACTAACCCTAACCCTAATCAACCCAAAACCTAACCCTAACTTTTACCCTAACCCTACCCTAAACGCTAACTCTAATCCTAACCCTAACCCTAACCCTAACACAAAACAAACCCAAACCCTAAATCTAACCTTAATCCTAACCCTAACCCTAACCCAAACCCTAACACTAACTCTAACACTAAGCCAAACCCAAAGCCTAACCCTAAACTAAACCGTAAACCTAACCCTAACCCTAACCCTAACCCTAACCCTAACCCTAACCCTAACCCAAACCCTAACCCTAAACCTAAACCTAAACCTAACCCAAACCCTAATGCTAAACCTAACCCTAACCCTAACTCTAATCCTAACCCTAACCCTAACCCTAATCCAAACCAAACCCTAACCCTAACCCTAACCCTAACCCTAACCCTAAATCAAACCCTAACCCTAACTCTAACACTAACCCAAACCCAAAGCCTAACCCTAAACTAAACCGTAACCCTAACCTTAACGCTAAACCGTACTCTGACCTTAACATAAACCAAAAACCTAACCCTAACCCTAAAACTAACCCAAACCCTAACCCTAACCCTAACCCAAACCCGAAACCTAACCCTAACCCAAATACAAACCCTAACCCTAACCCTAACCCTAACCCAAACCAAACACTAACCTTAACCGTAACGCTAACCATAACCCTATCCCAAACCCAAACACTAACGCGAACCCGAACTCTAACCTTCACCCTAACCCAAAACCTAACCCTAACCCTCACCCAAACCCTAACACTACCACTAACCCTAACTCTAAACCAAACCCAAACCCTAAACTTAACCGTTACCCAAACACTAACCCTAACCCTAAAACTAATCCAAACCCTAACCCTAACCCAACCCCTAACCCTAAACCTAACCCTAACCCTAATCCTAAACCAAACCCTAACCCTAACCCTAACCCTAACCCAAACCCTAACCCTAAACCTAAACCTAACCCAAACCCTAATGCTAACCCTAACCCTAACCCTAACCCTAACCCTAACCCAAACCCGAAACCTAACCCTAACCCAAATACAAACCCTAACCCTAACCCTAACCCTGACACAAACCAAACCCTAACCTTAACCGTAACGCTAACCCTAACCCTATCGCAAACTCAAACACTAACGCGAACCCGAACTCTATCCTTCACCCTAACCCAAAACCTAACCCTAACCCTCACGCAAACCCTAACACTACCACTAACCCTAACTCTAAACCAACCCAAACCCTAAACTTAACGCTAACCCAAACACTACCCCTAACCCTAACCCTAATCCAAACCCTAACCCTAACCCAACCCTAACCCTAAACCTAACCCTAACCCTAACCCTAACCCAAACCCTAACCCTAACCCTAACCATAACCCAAAACCTAACCCTAAACCTAAACCTAACCCAAACCCTAATGCTAAACCTAACCCTAACCCAAACACTAACCCTAACCCTAACGCTAATCCAAACCCTAACCCTAACCGAAACCCTAACCCTAAACCTAACCCTAACCCTAACCCAAACCCTAACCCTAACCCTAACCCTAACCCAAACCCTAACCCTAAACCTAAACCTAACCCAAACCCTAATGCTAAACCTAACCCTAACCCTAACCCTAACCCTAACCCTAACCCTAAACCAAACCCAAACCCTAACACTAACACTAACCCAAATCCTAACCCTAAACCTAAACCAAACCGAAATCCTTACCCTAACACAAACCGTAAACCTAACCCAAACCCAACCCCTAACCCTAAACTGAAACCTAACCCGCACCCAAACCCCAACCCTAACACTAACCCTAACCCTAAACCTAACCCTAACCCTAACACTAACCCTAACACAAACCCTAACCCTAACCGTAACCCTAACCCTAACCCTAAGCCTAACCCAAACTCTACCCTTAAACCTAACCCTAAACCAAAATCTAACCCTAAATCTAACTCTAACCCAAACCTAATCCTTAACAGTAACCTTAATCCTAACCCTAACCCTAACCCTAACCCAAGCCCTAAGCATAACCCTAAACCTAACCCTAACCCTAACCCTAACCTTAACCATAACCCTAACCCTAACCCTAACCCATACCAAACCCTAACCCTAACCCTAACACTAACATTATCCCTAACCCAAACCAAACCCTAACCATAACCCTAACCCTAACCGTAACCCATACCCAAACCCTAACACTGACCCTAACCCTAACCCACACCCTAACCCTAACCCTAACACTAACCCTAACCCTAACCAAACCAAACCCTAACTCTAACTTTTACCCTAACACTAACCTAAACACTAACCCTAATCCTAACCCTAACCCTAACCCTAACCCAAACCAAACCCTAACCCTAACCCTAACCCTAACCTTAATCCTAACCCTAACCCTAACCCAAACCCTAACACTAACTCTAACACTAAGCCAAACCCAAAGCCTAACCCTAAACTAAACCGTAACCCTAACCCTAACCCTAACCCTAACACTAACCCTAACCTTAACCCAAACCCTAACCCTAAACCTAAACCTAACCCAAACCCTAATGCTAAACCTAACCCTAACCCTAACCCTAACCCTAATCCAAAACCTAACTCTAACCCTAACCCTAACCCTAAACCAAACCCAAAACCCTAACACTAACACTAACCCTAGCACTAAACCTAACCCTAATCCTAACCCTAACCGTAATCCTAACCCTAACCCTAACCCAAACCCTAACCTTAAACTTAACCCTAAACCAATCCCTAACCCTAAACCTAACTCTAACCCAAACCTATTCCTTAACAGTAACCTTAATCCTAACCCTAACCCTAAGACTAACCCAAGCCCTAACCCTAACCTTAACCCTTACCCTATCCCTAACACAAACCAAACCCTAACCCTAACCCTAACCATAAACCTAACTCAAACCCAAACCCTAACCCAAAAACTTACCCTAACCCTAACCGTAACCCAAACCCTAAACTTAAACCTAACCCTAAACCAAACACTAACCCTAAACCTAACTCTAACCCAAACCTATTCCTTAACCATAACCTTAATCCTAACCCTAACCCTAACCCTAACCCAAGCCCTAACCCTAACCCTAAACCTAACCCTAAACCTAACCCAAACCCAAACCCAAACCCTAACCCTAACCCTAACTCTAATCCTAACCCTAACCCTAACCCTAATCCAAACCAAACCCTAACCCTAACCCTAACCCTAACCCTAACCCTAAATCAAACCCTAACCCTAACTCTAACACTAACCCAAACCCAAAGCCTAACCCTAAACTAAACCGTAACCCTAACCTTAACGCTAAACCGTACTCTGACCTTAACATAAACCAAAAAC